>JASCZW010008398.1:0-51384 GCA_034211315.2 Aedes japonicus | reverse complement strand
AGCATGTGGCCATGAAAGCACGGGGTGTGTGTGTGTGTGTACCTAAACTCGATTTAAAATTACTGTTATAATGTGAAGGAGATGTTCGTTCATCACCGTGAGGCCCAAGAGTGGGCAGGGGCTGTTTTGCTAGATAGTGAAAGATATGATAGAGCAAGTGTTGAAAGTTCCATCGGTAGGCACGGCTAGTTGTGGAAAATTTGAATAAAGGGTGTCCACGATTGAAATAAAGCACATTGCATGTGTCAAAATTGATTCTGCAAAATTACGAGTTTTCATCCGCATTGCACAACGATTTTCAGGGGATTGAGAAATAACCATCAAACTTCATTTTACCATTTTACTCGTATTTTTGTTTGGCAGTCCATACACAAATGTCCGCACCGGCTTCAAGCGTAACCCGGCCATAAGATCTCCTGCACAGCCTGTGAATCAACCGTTGCTTGCATGTAAACCCACACTTTCTTCAGTTCCTCGATCATGTCTTCTACCACTCTTAGGTCGTGTCAGACAGGTTGCGTTGCTTCATAATCGCCCAGTACTTTCGCGATGGGGCGGAGCCCTGACGTTGTTGGGAGGGCTGGTGCATTCTCGGCGCGGATGACCTTATGCGTCTGCATGCAAGTACCACTTCAGCACGTCCTTGCGGCAGTGGCATTGAGGCCAAACCCAGCCAGAAAGATTGTTGGGACGCTGTGGGCTCTTCCGGGAGAGGAAGCGGCAGCCGCTTCTGGAGGCACTCTTGCATGTACACCTGTCCGTTCATCGTGTCCTGGGTCACGCAGGGTGCGCTTCGCTTCCTGCGCGTGCAGATGGCTTGCCACAACCAGTGAATTTCTTCGCAAATTTGGACATCTTCTGAGGCCGGACGTATCAGAACGCCCGGAACTTGATCCTTGGCCTGCGAAAAGCAGGTTGCCGGGGATCTCGTTCGAAGTCGGCCTTCGCAGGCGTTTCCGCCGTCCGCGATGCGGCATTCCAACTTTCGTCAGGCATGTTGAGGGTACAACTTCCTGGTGACGCTGGCTTTTGGCGGTGGACTTGTGCTGCTTCTCGTCGCGACCAGCGCGCCTTTTGTACGCTGAACGTTCGGAAGCCAAGCCTTCCAGTTCTCTTGGCCTTCTGGACAAAACTCCGGCTGCAGGTGCGGCTTCTTTAGCCACATCCCGAACGGAGGCGGCGTTCCGGATTTCGGTTGAAGGCCCCAAACTACGCGGTTGCGATTTCCTTGTTCTCAGCTGGATGAATGCGCAAGATTCAATCACGCACGAAGCTTCGTCCTTTCGACTCCATTCTCGCGAGTTTCGCTATGGTGACTAATAAAGACACAGGACTTTAAAACTTGCAGGATGTGAATAATGCATCTATGAGCCAAATCCACCCGCAATTCTCATTAAATTCTACCCAACGGTTAAAAAATTTAGGAGCAATTTCATGTTGTGGCTTAATTTCATCGTGGACACCCTTAGAAGCATTGCAAACTGAGCAAAGGGCTTGGAGCATAGCAGTACTCGAACCAAACACACATATCTCTTTACTTTGATTGCCAATATTTTGTGACTACTCCCAGCGCGGAAGTAACGATCTTCGATGAAGTTTTGCAGAAACAGATAATTCTCATATCTCCATGCGAAGCGCCAGGAGTGAAGCAGCAATTCTATAGCTAAACAGGAGGATTTCCTCTCGCCTTGCCTACCTGGCGTGGAAGAAAGGACAAAGGGTTATGTGCCTGATCGGATACCACCGTTCAAAATGCCCTCCGCTCGTAGCCAACCATATCTCACAATTTCAAAGCCAAGCAAGCGTCTTGCCTATACGGAACTATCAAGCACACTTTCTTCTATGTACTGCCATACGTCCAGCAATAAAATTGCTGTCACCCTCTAAGCGCCTCGCACTGGAGATGAAAAACGTCTGCGTTTTGCCCGGAATTTTCCCCTAATTTCGGAGAGAGAAATTGAATAAACACACATTTACTGCGGCGTAAGCTCTGATAATATTGCATCCATTTGTGCTGTAGTATTGTGAAAATGTCATGGGGAATCTAATGGAAGGTAATATTGTTCTTGTAAAAGCGTCAGGAACTGGTTCACTTTTGCCTCGATATATTCTCTACACACATGCTGAAAGTTACTGAGAGGTGCCATGGTTGACGGAAATCGAGGCGAATTGAAGTCTATAAAAATACCATACGCTGTTGTGGAACCGTCAGGGACTGAATGGGAGCTCATGTCGTCTTGTGCAACATATGAGTTATTGACCATTTTGCCCGCTTTTCCACCTGGGGAAGAATCCATGAGATACAATGGGATTTTGGAACAGCTGCGCATTGGAATGGAAATTAAATGTACCGTGGCAATGTTACTGAAAATGTCTGGAAAATTGAGTGAAGTGGATGTTGGCCAGCATGCAGACTTCGGGAAATGGCTAGTTTTGCCCGATTTTCTCTAATGGTGAAAAATAATTGGAATAATCCTACTTTTGCCATATTTCAATAATAATATTGAGCCCACCATTTGGGATCTATACTATTGAGAAAATGTCTGGAAAATTCAATGAAGGCAATATCGTCTTGTAAAAACTCTCATAAACTGTCCATTTTGCTCGATATATCCCCACACATTGAAAACACTAAACATGTCATGTGGTTTTCGGGAATGCCCGCCGAATTAGAATGTGTAAAAATGCAATGCTCTGTTGTGGGAAACTGTCACAGTAACGGAATAGAGGGGATTTTGACTTGTGCAGGTCAAAGTTACGCTTATTTTGGATCCGCTTCTGTCACCATGCATTGGAAGAGATCAGCATATATAATGCGGTTTTTTGAAATAGCCGTGCGCCACACAGCATCAAATGCACGGCAATATTATGAAAATGACTCGAAAACTGAATGAAGCGAATGTCGTCTTGTGCAAATCTCGAAAGTGAGGCTTCATATTTTGCTTCGATTTTCCCCCTTATTTTTAAGAGAAAATTAAATAATCCTGCATTTAGTCATATTAGCTTCCAGTAATGTGGAGCCCGGATTGTAATTTAGTATTGTAAAAACATCTAAAGAATGTAATGGAGGGCAATGTCTTGTGAAAAGGTCTAGGAATCAGTCCATTTTGACCGATTTTCCCCACATATTGGAAAAACTAGATATAACAAGTGGTTCTCGATGCCTCACGAACCATACTTGCATAAAATACAATGCTCTTTTTGTGAACTGTTCAGAATTAAATATATCGGTATTTGGTCTACCCGCTTTTTCTGAATAAAGAACTAACATTTGATGCGCGTGGTTTTTGTTAATGCTAAATAAGAATAAAATTAAATGCACTGCAATAATTCAAAAATTTCTAGGGATTGTCGTCTTTGCAGACCCTGAGAAATGGCCTTAGTTTAAGCCGACTTTCCCTAATTTAGAGATTAAATTTTAATAATCATACAGTTAATATATTAGTTCTAATAATGGTAGTAGTCAGCATCTATGCTGTAGTTTTTGTGAAATGTCTAAGAATCTAATGAAGGAAATATCATCGTTTGCAGATTTCTTTATCACCCGTTTTGGCTAGACTACAACAGCTGCCAGTCACCCTGCAGTATTGATAATGCGGTTTTAACAGCTACGCATTAAAATGAAAATACAACGCACCGGCAATATGGTTACATATTGCCAGTGTGATGGCATTTTTTATAGATTCTAATTCGCCCAACGGGTAAAAACCATGCCATGGCATATCTAGTACTTTCAGTACGTGTAATATCAGCAAAATGGACAGTTCTCGACGTTTTTGCTGTAAGACAACATAACTTCCACGATTTTCAGACATTTCCCATAATAGTACAGGACAATGTGATGCAAATATTATCAGAGCCATTACGATAAATGTGCATTATTCACTCTCTTCCGAAATTAGGCTCTTACCATTCAGCGGCCTTTAATTAATTGTGATTTTGGGTCCCATTGCCTAACATCTCACTGTGGGGTGTTTGCCATCTCAACAGGCAAAAGTATGCGCGTCTGATCGTGCTCACGGACTACCAAATGCTTGTGATGGTCCTAGTAGTTGATTGTCCTTTTGGGTTTATTTTTGTACACAATGTGTAAATTTACCGTAAAG
This sequence comes from Aedes japonicus, assembly GCA_034211315.2. Lineage (NCBI taxonomy): Eukaryota > Metazoa > Arthropoda > Insecta > Diptera > Culicidae > Aedes > Aedes japonicus. Next base: position 47,278 of record JASCZW010008398.1, on the reverse strand, counting down.
TGTTGTGATACTGGTCCTCACCAGTATTGGTTAAGGGGTTACCCTATTATGGGAAGAAAATAAACTCAAAAGGAGAGAGTTTCTCTTCCATGTAGGAAACAAAACCGAGTGTGTACAAACAACCGCTAGGACCATCACAAGCGTTTGGTAGTCCATGAGGTGGATTCGTCCGTGCCTTGACCTACCCCTAAAAATTCGATATAGATATAACATAAACAAAATAAACTTTGTGACAGTTTTGTTACGATGCACAGTGGGCAAAAATAGACCCACAATTCAATTAATTTAGACGGCACCGGGTAGGAGTCCTAACAATTAGCTTATATACATACATACATTTATTTGTTCAACATCACATTTAGGATAAGACACAATCAACAATAGTACTTGCCATACATATTCCGTGGTGGCTGCCGCTCTCCAACCTCGTGTCACGCCCAACGCTTGCCAGATCACGCTCCACCTGATCCACCTATCGTGCTCTCTGCGCTCCACGCCTTCTTGTGCCTACCGGATCAGTAGCGAACACCAACTTTGCAGGGTTGTTGTCCGGCATTCCTTAGCACGAATCGCTCGAAGACTCCGAGTGCTTGCAGGTCCTCCTCGAGCATGGTCCATGTCTCGTGTCCGTAGAGGACCACCAGTCTTATTAGCGTTTTGTACATGGTGATTTGGTAGCGGGTGAATCTTTAGACCAGCTGGTTTCTCTGAGCCCGTAGAAGGCACGACTTCCACTGATGATGCGCTTCGAATTTCACGACTCAGTGCTGTTGTCAGACGTCAGTAAGGATCCGAAGTAGACAAATTCCTCACCACCGCCTGAAGGCACCCGTCTATCGTGGCATTACCTCCTGGGCGGGATCCGGTCATGCCTGGTTCTGCCTACCAGCATGTACCTTTGCTTCTCGACGCATTCACCACCAGTCCGATCTTCTTGCTGCATCGCGTCTCAGGCGGGTGTACAGCTCCGCCACCGTCTCCAGCATGTTCTTGCGATACTGTCCATGTCGTCCGCAAAGCACACACAAATTGACCAGATTTCGTGAAAATCGTACCCCGGTTGTTGGGCACGGCTCGTCGCATTACACCTTCCAGAGCGATGTTGAATAGTAGGCATGAGAGTCCGTCACCTCGTCGCAGTCCCTGACGAGATTCGAATGCACTGGATAGTTCACCCGAAAACCTTACGCAGTTTTGCACACCGTCCATCGTTGCTTGATGAGTCTGGTCAGCTTCCCAGGAAAGCCGTCTTCGTCCATAATTTTCCATAGCTCTGCTGTATGCGCGCCCTTGAGTCCGATGAACAAGAGACGTGTTGGGACTTGGTATTCACGGCATTTCTGAGGATTTGGCCTTACGGTGAAGATCTGTCCGTTGTCGATCGGCCGTCAATGAAAACCGGCTTGATATCTTCCCACGAACTCATTCGTTTTAGGGCTGACAGACGACGGAATATGATCTGAGTAGTAACAATTAGCTTTATTTAATGGGGAAAATGCAAGGAAGCGGATGGTGCTGGTCTCAGTTGGGGTTGACCAAAGTAAGTTCTCAAATTTTGGATGCAAACTAGAATCATTATTAGTGGTCCATTTTACCCGATTTCTACTCATACATGCATAAACTCAAATACCATGCAGTTCTGAAGTTTGGCGCCAGTAATATTATAATCACTTGCACCCTACTCTTGTAAAAATGTCCCGAAAATTAAATGATGATGGGCTGACCTCAAGAAATAAACCATTTAACACGATTCTCCCCTAATATTTGAAAAACTTTGATAACACTTTGTTCTAAAGATTGGCGCCAGTTATGTTATTCTAACTTGCACTGTGCTTAGGTAAAAATGTTCGAATAATCGAATGGTGATTGTCTTGTTTATAATTAACCTCAGGGAATGGTCCACTTTACCCGATTTCCCCTCCTGAAGACAATTACCTGGATATGATGCAGCTACTTTTGGCGTGGTCAGATCCAAAGATGTCGCATATGGAAACAAACTCCAAATGCCTATTCAGATATCGATTTTTTTTTGTAATAATTATTTATTTGTACAGGCTCAATCAAATCAACTTTACAGAGCCAAGTTTTCATATTTATATACACAAGTTATCTTAAAACTAAAGTTAGGAGGTTAGAACCGATTACTCGAGAAATCGATCTGGCGAGGACGGCTTTTCTAAGCAGCTGGGATACTACTACGTAAATGATAAAGCGACCATAGATGATGTTGAAGACAGTTATACAGATTCTGATGGAGGCACATACAATGATACGTTGTAGAGCAAACCTTTGTGGCGATGTTCATATGGATAAACTTATTTTTACAAACTGTATCTTAGGGATGAGATGAATAATCATCGAATAAACCCAGTGTTACAGCCCAAAATTCGGGTAAGTGCAGTATGCAGTATGAGAGCTCGTATCACTGGCGCCAATCTTTCGCAACCGCATGGTATATAAGTTTATGCATGTATGTGTAGAAATAGGGTAATATGGACCACTTCCTGGCCTCCGATCAAAGTGAAATTTGTTCCATTCAGGTCTCCAGGTTTTGTTTTGCAAACTGGCACTGGCCCCAACATAGCAGCACCCAAGTGCAGTTTTGGGCAAGGATCAAGTTTTGCATTAAATAAGGGGAGATAGTAAGACAGCCGGCAAATGGCATCACCGGTGCATCAACCCTAGCAGGAGACGAGTACTCATTCGATTCCTCGTATTTTCACCCAGAATTGTGAGAGATAATCTTTCCTCAACGTTACCAATAATCACAGAAGGTAGTTAGTTTCATTTCACATGCAGATCACTCAAGGTACTACATAAATGAGGTAAGGATTCTTGACAAACAGGCTGGAGGTGCATATGGTTTGATTGAAAAATTTTCGAACCACTCATTTTCATTCTTTTAGTAAGCAGCACCTCCGTCATTTCACCAGAAGTATTTGTATATAAACCAAAATTTAATAAATAATAAACCCCTTGAACCAGTCTTCTGAATGGGATGGGTAAGGGATGTAATGTTAGCCTAGCTCCTTCATTTGGCCTATGTACCAAATGTGTCATTAATTTTGCGATAATCAACAAAATCAAGTGATCTGAATTTGGCTCAATTGAATCGATAAGCCAAGTAACGCAGTCTGGATGTGCAGAAAATAGTTACACGTTGCAAACTAACCGTTCGCATAGCTAAAATAACAATGATTTTTCAAGAAAATCAGACCTCACTGTTGGACATATATTTTTGTATGTTCCTAACCATACCTGTTGTTTCAATAAGATAGTAAAAGGTTGTTATTGGTAAAATTTCAAGTGGAAATGTATGTGTTTGCGATTGTTTATATTGGCTCATCTAAACACAAATCGAAGAGACAAAATCATTGCATAGTGAATTATAACGTTTTCATTATTGAATGGCTGATGAATCATATATGAACTTCATTTAAGTGTTTCGATGCAGTTTTACTTTAATATGTTTTGTGAAATGTTGTATTAAGTAAATCGAATACATCTGGCAATGCCTTAATTTATAGAATTAGGAAAAAAACCGTACAAAGACTGCATTTTGTAATTAATCCATCGAATGGGACGAAGTTGCATCCACGAATAGACCCAATTTGGTGCCTATAGACCGACATTAAATCCATATCCCGCGAATGTTTCTGACTTTATAAAATGAGTTGAGTACATACATACATGCATACATACTATCAAATGTCAAATTAAACTGATCTTATCAAGTGTCTAACTAGTTGAATCTAGCTTACAGCTTAAAAACTTTATGAGTTATAGTAATAAATGTAATCGATCATTGCATAAGAGGCTGAGTTAAGGGACACATACCCTATATGTTTTGTTAACAAAAATAGAAGACGGTAGAAACCGCATTCATTCAAATTCTTGTAAAAATCTACTAAACCCTCGGAAGCGGCTCACATCTCGCGCCAGCTGTCGAAATAAGAAGAAAAATTCAACGTCAACATTTGATTAAGGCGAATCTGCTTTTGTAAATAAACACTTTGTCTGTAAATTTATCGGTAGTTGAATACAATTCCTTCAAATCGAAAATATCAGTGGATAGAGATATAGCCCTTCTTCCGTAAAGAGTGCTTAATTTGTATGTGTGACCTTTTGTTCAAGAGAAAATGACTTACTAAGCCATGTTTACAATGGCAGATTCGCCCTAATCTAATGTTGGCACTGAATTGTGCCTGAGTTGTGTCTTCGATGGTTTCAGCGAAAATTTCCGGAAGAGTGAGGAAGAGAGAGAGTGAGGAAGAGAGAGTGATGACGAGAGAGAGAGAGAGAGAGAAGATGATGATGAAAGGAAGAAGAGAGAGAGAGAGAGAGAGAGAGAGAGAGAGAGAGAGAAAGAAGCGGTAAAAATAAGTACGACGAGCTAGACACCGAGGAGGCAGAAAATCAGACACCACGAACGAGTAAGGATCAGAAAGTAAAATATCGACGAAGATAGAAGAAAAACGACCTAGATAGAAGAAAATTCCGGTTCGAAGGAGAACGCAATTCGTGTTGTGAATTAAAAACCGAATCCAGTCCAACCGACGTCAACGTAGTGGTGTTCCGGTAGCCCAGCTCCTGGTGGTGACAGTGAATCCCAGACCAGAGGAAGTGATTCAGAGATCCGACGAGTCCCGTGCTGATGGTTGGCAAGTGCCCGATATTGTCCAACCACACGTTGCGGGTGAGTAAGTAGCCTAAGTCTTGGCGGTTGTCCCGGTTGCCGGTGAAGTCTTAGTCGCGAATACACTATCACGCCATCGTAGACGAGCATATTAAAACAGCGTTCCAGGCAATCTTTCGCTGAAATGGTGAAAAAAGGCTGGCCATCACCCAATGCCAATACAAATCCCTTTGCTCCTCTGTCAGACGACGAGTCTGATTTTGACTTGGTTGAAGAGGGAACATCAGTCAGTTTTCCGGAAGGTGCTTCAAGGAAACGAAGAACCGCCCACCGCCCAAGCGAAGAAAAAGCGCCCACGGAAAGTTGTTGAAAAGAAGCCCGAGACCAGCTTGCCCATTTCAAAAAGAGGTGGAAAAAAGGAAAATCCTAGTCCTCCTGGTTTCCGCAGTACTAACTACTCCCAGGACTTTCCATCTCTCCCCGGGACATCCAAAACCCCTAGCGCCCTGATTTTAAGAACAGAAGTTCCTTCTGCATCAGGACTGTTCTCATTTGATGACATTGTCGAAGGTATCTTCAAGTACCTCGAAATTTCTGACCATCTTAAAAGCATTGTTCTGACAATGCATCCAACAGTGAAGACTTTTTTGAAGCAATTGACAATTAAGTGGTCCCTCCTTGCAGAAATTTTCCAAATAAGGTCGGGGATTTGATCACTGTTCTGCAGTCGAATTGTCTAAGCCTGATTCCTAAATTTGAATCTTTCAAATATTTAGTTCGCAATACCGGTTGTGATGCTTTCGCTCTTAGTGAAACATGGCTCTCTTCCGATCTTCCTTTTCATGACTTCAATACTGTTCGTCTTGATCGTAACTTTTGGAGATCAAAAAGTGCTATTCCTTCTATAGAAATAATTTTCGAAGACAAGTTATTAGTACACGAAACTGAAGAAGTCTGCACATTATAGACGAAATACGCGTATCTGTCAACACAGATAAAAAGAAACATTGAATTTTCTGCGATATCTAGTGACATCAAGAGAATGCTAGTTTTGGCAGAAAATCATGTAAATTCAAGCCAGATAATAGCCTGTTGTATGAAAGATTGCAAATATTGTTGAATGGCACATGAAATATTGCAAACAATTTCGTTGTTTACGCCTCCTTTGATGTGGAATTAAACGAAGGAAAATCTTATGCGTTTGTCAAAATTAATTACTTTTTTCTGTGAAGATAAGCAATAAAGGCAGTTGGAATTAAGTAGAATTTACTAATCTTTCTTCTCCAGTTCTAGGTACAGTTAATTCACTAAACAGCTAAAACACCCTAGGATCTGCTATGAGATAGGCAACGCTCTTTCAAAATCTAGTCTTTTTTGCAGAAGTAAATATGCCACATGATATCTTTAGTCCATTAAAAAAAAAAGGAGAGAGGTCATGCGATGGGTGTGGAGTTTACTTTGCATCTGGCGTTCTCTTGAAAAAAACATGCTGCGGTTTACAGAAGCCAAAAAAGGTCATTGACAATAGAGACAAAGAACTCCTGGTATCCCTTGACGGCGAAAATGACGTGGGTCAATGGCTAGACGAAAACAAGGTCGAACTTACAGGAAAGCAAATGCCAGTGTACGAAAATCTTGATTCATCTCTGTCAGTTATTTCTTTAAAACGTACTGCAGAATTCCGTGGACAGAAGAACTACAAATATGTTAACATATTAATGATTAAAGTTGAACTGAAAAATACGTTCTTGTTGAATTCGAAAACACTAATATGCATACATTATTATTTTTTCAAAAGTGTGAAAAAAAACCTTAAAATTGGTGAACGTCATTTTTAAATCACCCCTACCATCAATTTATCCAGGAGTTTACAAGGATGTAAGTCTTAACATATATTTCAATTTCCATTCATCCTTTTCCTGGAAGACATTGTTAGAAACATGTTTGAGAGATGAATAATTCGAAGGTTATATTCGATTCATCTCGCAGCTCGAAACCTATAATTAGTTGAATTGGGTCATGAACAAAGACAAGATACTTACATTATACTTCAAGCCCCAGTTTTACCATTCAAAGTAAATAATTTTGCCTTGATAACCTTGATCGTCAACGAACCTCCTCTTTGCCGCGAGAAAACCACGTTTTTCGGCATCATAAAACAACGAACAACCAGCCCAGCGCTAAGTAGTAAGGTGATAATTACCGAAAATCACGAACAGCCGTGCACGCGGCCACTTGCCGTACATGAGCTAAAACGACATTACCCCGAAATCACCCCCCAAATCCACCGACGACGAACGGCATGAATGTCACACTTTCGAAACAAATCACACTGCGAGCGCGAATCGAAATCACTTAATAGAGTGCTCAATCTCTTTCGCACCCGCTTCGTCCGGCCATAAAATCCCACGAGTTACAACAATTAGACCTTCTGTTGTTATGTTGCCCCAACAGCTTTGTACCAACTCAATTTCTAAGTACCTCTACCAGCGATCATTGTCCACACAGCTAGGTCCGCTTGCGACACGGCCTAAGCAAAGTTCACACGGTCGGTCATTGCTAAACACAGCTGCGCTCATAGGATCTGTGACCCTTCAGCTGGATCATCATCATCATCATCATCATCATCATCGGCTGGGGGGAAATCATTCATTCAAGATCACACCGGTTGGTGTGCGCACATTCTTGGCGATGGTTACACTTCCAACCGTTACAGCAACCAAACAGGTTCCCGTCCCGGCCTCACCGCTCGAAGGCAGTCTAGTTCACTTCACGATCCGATGCTGCTCATTCATGGCATTTTTTGCAAAACTTCTTCATCTTTTTCTCCTCTCTTGAACCATGCTGCGTGTAATGTTTGATCAACTAACCTTCCCTTCTCTTCTACCTGCGATGGATGCTCGGATCTCCAATTGGATCGTATCACATCTCATCGCGTCGATCTCGGTATTGTCAGCTTCAAGACAAGACTAGACAAGACAAGCTGGCAGAAGGTAATGCTAGACCTCGGGCTCGAACGCAGTAGCCCATGTTGATGTTATTTGCCATGGATTATAATTATGACATTTCGGATCGTAACTGCGGCGATCATCGTCTTAATTCGAGCTTCAGCCTGAGAGGCGCGAAACCGGCGAGGTGGCAAAGAGAGATGAAGATGAGTCGACGAGGTTGATGCATCGCACGATTTCCATTCTTCCCTCAGCTAGGTCGTCATAGATTCGTTCTTTGCGAATCCATTGCGTTTGGGTGAGAAAACGCGTTTTCGTGGATTGAGCAAATGAATGGGGTGCTTTCGGAAAAAGGTCAGTGCACGGTGGTTTGGATGCGAATTCCTCCACGCAATAATTTGGCATTTCTAAATGGCGGTTGGAAATTTCATGGATAGTGATGTTTGACATAGACTGATTGATGAAATTGATTTAGAGCAATTACCCAAGTAACAATTTTAATTTTATTCCAGCCGTGAAGCACTCCTCCCGACTTATAATAAACCATCGATAAAACCACAATCAAAACTGTTTTATCGACCAACACCTCCTCTACGCATATTTAAAGCCGAAATTTCTACAAAATGGCTAACTCTATAGACGGTCCTAAAGGCTCACAAAGATTTTGAAAATGTTCTGGATAAAGATGTTATGACCACTTGAGAACCTATTGGCTGCCATCAAAACCAGCATAGGGCCAAATGGCCACCGCTGTCAAACTTCACTGTGATATCGTGGTTGGTTTTTGTTGTTCTGCTTTGTTCTATTCTCTGCTTTTCTGATGCATTTAACAGTAAATACAGGGCGCGGCAGAAAATAATGCGGAAATTTGTTCTATTTCTTTCAAATCCCATTTTCAACTTATTCAAACAATAATATCAACACTTTCGAGTGCAGTTATCTTTATAAAGTCCTTTTTAAAAAAAATATTCAATGTGTCTTCCATTCTTATGAATAACATTCTCGAGCCGACGCCGAAAGCCAGAGCATGCCTTTCGGACGTAGTTCTCCGACATTGACTGTCATGTGAGTGTTATTGTGGACTTCAGGGTTTTCACACTAGGGTGCGATGTATTGCAGGCTTGAGCTTCAACATAGCATAGCATTTTCCGACCATACACAATTCTGGGCTGGCTGTTGTAGAGACGATGGAAGCGCCAGAAGAGCTGCTGTGTGACAGGCTCTTCATCCATAGATCTCTTTGGGCAACACCTGGCCAGGTCTTTATGATCAGCAAGGGATGGGAGGGAAGTGCTGATTAGACGTTTACTTAAGAAGATGCTGAGAACTCATGCTACCTTCATAGACATCTGGAGTTGGAAGTTGGATGGGATTGTGCGGGAGGCTTTCCTTGGCGAGAAAGCATATGTGTATTTATATGTATATCGGTCGTTGGGAGTGACGAAGCTAAGAAAGTAAATGCACTCCTTTGTTGTCCGCTTGTCTGAGCTGGAACATACGCGTTTCCGACTAGTAACCAGGCTCGGTCAATCCAAGGGTGTAGTGCCTTTTCTTGCGTCTTGTCTGTCGGTTGGAACATGAGTACTAACTCTTGCCCTAGCCTGTTAAGGCTTGTGGTTATATCGCCATTACTCGCTCTCTGAAAAGAGAGCAAGGATGCGCCGAGACAAAGTCATACACTAACATCCGGAACTTGATGAAGAGCATTCGATCCAAAGTTCGAAAATTCATGAAGGAATAACTTAAATTTCATTCGGTCTTCAATATGTTCAAGTTTAACCTCGTACATTAAAGGATCAATTTTTTGTATGAATAAAATATCGGTTTTCAACATAATTTGAAAGAAAGCTTGTGGATAGTTTATTTTCGATACACTCCTTACACGGCAGGAATAGAACTGAAATTGTTACTTGGGTAGTTTACGTTTTTCAACCGGCTTATGTCCGCTTCCATCAAATTCCACCACAAACTCCCTTGGCTGGCAAAATTTCTTCCACTGCGCGCATCTACTTGATGTCAAAATAAAATTCTATGTAACAGTAATAATCAACTCAATCAATTTCATACTTTTTCACAGACAACAGACGTTCATCTTCGTTCTGCTACTTGTGTAAAACTTTAAACCGACATTTCAAATGCATGTCGTTATGCTCTTGGTAGGCGACGCTGCAATTGTGCGATAACTGTCATGTCAATGTTTATCAATAAAAATCCTAACACATAACCTGAAAGGTTTTGTTTGTTTTTCTCTGCACTTAATTTTTACACCCGGGGATTGGGAAAACGTAACGATCCATACAAAAAAAATTGATGGTCAATACAAAAAACGTGACAGGGGGGGCATATGGTTAATGGACGTTCCCTTTCTAGTATCTATTCTTATGGAACGATGATGACGGCCCAGGTTGTTCCATGTTTGTATTAGGATTCAAAATCACTTAATGATTAAAAAAAATCATCACAAGGGATGATATTCAGATTTCGTGTAATGAAATTCATGCTTATCGATTTATAATCAAAACAACAGTGACAGCTGATTTTTGACCCGCACTAACAGCTGACTTCATTGATTACAGCAAACAAAATTCAGTTGGCATAGAAGTGACAGCGGACAACTCACAAACCCGGGAAGAATCCAATATCTCCTTTAAGCTACAGACCAATAAGCATTCTTTTAGAGCTGAGCAAACGATGCAAGAAGTTGATCCTCAATAGTTTGCCGCAGATTGTCGGTGAACAATAAAATCCTCCTACCGAAACAGCTTGGGTTCAGAAAAGGGCATTCCACTGCTCATCAGCTAGTTCGGGTGATGAACACCATAAGGAGAAACGAAGCTGTATCCAAATCCACTGCCATGGCGTTGTTAGACGTAGAAAAGACGTTTGACAATGTTTGGCACGATGGGCTTGTATAAAAGCTCTGTAGCTTCAACTTTCCTCTTAATCTGGTTAAAATCATCCGAAACTACCTTCAGCAAAGGTAGTTGAGGGTATCGTTGAATGGATGTCTCTCGGGCACTTTTTCAATCCCAGCAGGAGTTCCGCAAGGTAGCCTGCCTAGCCCGTTACTATACAATATCTACACTTCCGATATTACTGTTCGCAGATGACACCGCAATAACCGTGAAAGGAAGGATCCCTTGCGAAATCACAAACAAAATCCAACGATGCCTTAACACCTTTGCTGACTATGCCACCAAGTGGAAAATCAAAGTCAATGCCTCCAAAACCCAAACAGGCATGTTCCGCCATGCGCAGTTTTAGATGAAGAATTTCCAAGGAAATAACACAAACACAAACACTGAGAGCATGATCTTGAGCATAATTGACCGCCCACGGATGCTATTCCGTTATTGCCAGATCAGCTGTATTGACACAAAGAACCAACAGATGATGTTTGAGAGTAAGATACATCCTCAGTGTGTAAAAACTGTTGACCCATTATGAAGCGATTTCGGCGCCGGTCGTGCCCGAATGCTGGTCAAAGTAGGGTATGGGAAGGAACGTGTTCACGTGATACTCGGTTTGAAGAAAGCCGAGACTTCCTCTGCACATTCACGAGAATTCACTGGTATGTTGCAATAGTCCAGCATGACCTTATCACAGTAAACTCTTATATGATGTTGATCACTTTTTCAGCCTGTGTAGGTCATAGTTTCACTAGAGTACGTTTTTTCACAGTGGCGACAGGCACCCTTTTCTCTGGATATCCTGCAAATAGAGATAGGACAAGTTGGGCTGCCCCTCCGATTCGTGGTCCATTATAGCATTATTGAATGATATTGATTCTATTGATACTCTATACCCAATGCTTTCCTTATCTCCAATCAATTCAACTACTCGTAATATTTTGTGATATAAAGGGTGTCCACGATGAAATTGCCACACTATGAAATTGCTCTAACTTTTTATCCGTTGGGTAGAATTTGATGAAAATTTAGGTGGATTTAGTTCATAGTGCATTATATACATCCTGCAAGTTTTAAAGTCTTGTGATCAAAACTCGCGGAAAGTCGAAAGAACAGCTCGTGCGTGATAAAATCTTGCGCATTCATCACGAGAACAAGGATCTCTCGCATTGTTCCATCGCTAAAACGTTGGGAATCCCGAATTCCACGGTGTCGCGAGTGATTAAGCGGTTCGAGGAACGGTTGACCACCGATCGGAAGCCCAGAAGTGAAGGAAAAAGTATTCCGTACAACACCAAAAATCACAACCGCGTAGTTGGGGCCTTCAACCGAAATCTGAACGCCTCCGTTCGGGATGTGGCTAAGAAGCTGCACCTAAGCCGAAGTTTTGTCCAGAAGGCCAAAACTAAGGCTGGGCTTCGAACGTTCAAGGTACAAAAGGCCCCTAATCGCGACGAGAAGCAGAACAAGTCCGCCAAAACCCGTGCCAGGAAGTTGTACCTCAACATGCTGACGAAAGTTGAATGCTGCATCATGGACGACGAAACATATGTGAAGGCCGACTTCAAACAGATCCCCGGCAACCTGTTTTTCACGGCCAAGGATAAGTTCAGCGTTCCGAAGCATGTCCGCACTCAGAAGATGTCCAAATTTGCGAAGAAATTCCTGGTTTGGCAAGCCATCTGCACGTGCGGGAAGCGGAGTGCACCTTTCGTGACCCAGGACACGATGAACGGACAGGTGTACATAAAAGAGTGCCTCCAGAAGCGGCTGCTTCCTCTCCTGAAGGCCCACAACGTCCCAACAATCTTCTGGCCGGATTTGGCCTCATGCCACTACTCCAAGGACGTGCTGAAGTGGTATGCGGACAATAAGGTCAATTTCGTGCCGAAAATGTTCAACCCTCCCAACACTCCGGAGCTCCGCCCCATCGAGAAGTACTGGGCGATTATGAAGCAGCACCTTCTTAAACGACCTAAGGTAGTGAAGACAGTCGAGGAACTGAAGAAAGTATGGGTTTACATGCAAAAAACGGTTGATTCACAGGTTGTGCAGAATCTTATGGCCGGGGTTAAGGCCAAGGTGCGGGCATTTGCGTATGGACTGTAAATAAAATACGAGTAAAACGGTAAAATGAAGTTTAATACTTATTTCTCAATCCCTGAAAATTTGATGACAATCGGATGAAAACTCGAATTTTGGGAATTAATTTTGTGTGTGGCAATTTCATCGTGGACACCCTTTAGTAGGGTTGTGCTTATATTATAGGATACCTGTACCCCACACCTATCTAATGAGCATATTGGCCTATACGATGCTGGATCTCCCGGAGGCTTTCCTGGCTTCAGCAGCAACACTAGCTTCTGTATTTTTCACCTGTCCGGGGAATGGCCTTCCCCTAGATATTTCTGCAGCACATCCCTGAACATGCCCGAAAATGCCTGAAACGCCACTTTCAGAGCCACGTTAGAGATTCCATCAGGTCCGGGTGCCTTCTTCACCTTAAGCCCTTTCTCGTTCGAGATTTGCATGCTCTCAGTGCGTCGCGAAAAGTCCATCGATAACCTTCAGTTTTGCCATGGGTTGTCGTCAACGGTTCGTCACAATTCCCTGTAGCAGTTCATCTTGCCCAGTCTTATCTCCCATTTCAATTTGACCCTGGAAACCCGGACCGCCACCCTATGCACCTCTCTGTCTGCTGCGGTTTTTGCTCTCTGGATATGTCTTCTGTCTCTGAGACAACTAGCTCGGGAATTGCTGAGTTGCTCATTCCACCGGTAAGCTGGGCGCCCCTTGTTCCTTGGCTCCAGTTTCCTCGGCACGGTTGCGTAGCATGCTCTTACTAACGTATACGGTAGCACGTCCACGTTCCGGTTCGGGAGTTCGTTGTCGAAGACCTTCGGCTTCCGTTTCCACTCGCACCTTTTTGTCCTCCGTATTGACTGACTGACTGTCCGTGCTGACTGACTAATTGAAAACATCTGCGAGTACCAATCGATTCAGAGAAGTCCATTCTATAAAACTCAAGCCCAACACACAAATAGCAGAGTCAAAATGAAATGTGGCTAAAGGGCGATACGGTCAAAATTTTGTCAATATCAACTTGACGTATTTCTTTCAATTTTGCATTTAAAAAACCTGAACACCCCTCATTTTGAAGGTGTGTGTGTAGAATGTTGCTCCTATTTTGATTTTGGAATTCACTCTTCAGTTGTCAAAATGCCGTCCAAGCAAGAAGAGCAGCGTATCAAAATTTTGCTCGCGCATCGCGAAAATCCGAGCTACTCGCACGCAAAGTTGGCAAAATCGCTAAAAGTTGCCAAATCAACCGTTACAAATGTAATTAAAGTGTTTGGGGAACGTTTGTCGACAGCCAGGAAGTCTGGATCGGGGGGAAATCGAAAACCGGAAGCCGCTGAGACGACAAAGAGAGTTGCCGGTAGTTTCAAGCGAAACCCTAACCTATCTCTCCGAGATGCCGCAAATAAGCTGGGTGTATCGTCTACAACCGTGCATCGAGCCAAAAACGAGCCGGACTATCGACTTACAAGAAGGTAGTGACTCCAAATCGCGATGATAAACAAAATACGACGGCCAAAGCGCGATCCCGGAGGCTGTACACGACGATGCTGACGAAGTTTGACTGCGTGGTAATGGACGACGAAACCTACGTCAAAGCCGACTACAAGCAGCTTCCGGGACAGGAGTTTTATACGGCAAAAGGAAGGGGAAAGGTAGCAGATATTTTCAAGCACACGAAACTGTCAAAGTTCGCAAAGAAATATCTGGTTTGGCAAGCCATCTGTACCTGTGGCTTGAAAAGCAGCATTTTCATAGCTTCCGGGACTGTCAACCAAGAAATTTACGTGAAAGAGTGTTTGAATAAACGTCTGCTGCCTTTCCTGAAGAAACACGGTTGTTCCGTACTGTTTTGGCCGGATTTGGCATCTTGCCATTACGGTAAAAAGGCCATGGAGTGGTACGCCGCCAACAACGTGCAGGTGGTTCCCAAGCGACAAGAACCCTCCCAACACGCCAGAGCTCCGCCAAATTGAGAAATACTGGGCTATTGTCAAGCGGAACCTAAAGAAGACCAAAAAAACTGCTAAGGACGAGCAGCAGTTCAAGGCAAACTGGCTTTCTGCGGCGAAGAAGGTGGACAAGGTGGCTGTACAAAATCTGATGGCAGGGATCAAGCGTAAGGCCCGGCAATTCGGATTTGGAAAAGCGGAAGCCTAACTGAATATTTTTCCTGAATTTTATACTAATTGAACTTGAAAAAGAAATTTAATTTGATTTTTTAAATAAACGATTTCACCGATTTACACGCGTTTTCCCTTGACCAAATTTTGACCGTATCACCCTTTAAATCACCCAAATTGAACGGCTGAAAGTGCTGCTTAGAAACATCTTTTTGGCAATGTACGACGTCGTGTTCATCGTGGAGAACAAGATCTAGTTGACGCTTGACGCTACACGGCAACGACTGGAGACCGGCAACTTTACGTCCCACACTAAAGAGGTAAACGTTGGCGTGAAATTTAGCTTCCAATCAAAGTTCTCAAAGGAAGCCTTTTTGTGGTTGACGACCAGCGAGAAGGGAATGTCAAAGTCGCTTCTCTGTCCATCGTGGCTTGTGGTGAACAAAGGAGACATACAGAACGAAGTGCCTGCTGACATTTGCCTCCTTCATCAAGAAGTATCAAACTAAGGAGAATGTGTTCTTCTGGGCAGACCTGGACCAGCTAAAGATAAACGTTGTTTTGTAGACCAGCAACAGTCCAAACGTCCCTCAATTGTGACCGATAGAAAATGTTTGGTCGAACGCCGAATGGAGATTCTACTCCAGCTATTTCGTGAGAAGCCAAGACCAAGAGAGCGCTGCTGAAATCCATTTTTTATCGCACATGGCTAAAGTTTTGTTCAACTGCTGTACGGCCGCTCGGCAAAGCGCCGAAGCAGTTTTGTAGAAAGCTCAATAAACATAGAACTTAAGGATACTTTGTTCCATTCAATTATCTTTTATAGCTAAATGAGTCTGATGTAGAAGGAGATTATCGAGGCACCAAGAGGAACAACAATGTTTTTTTGGCTAGAATGAAAGATATGAAGAGAAAGTTTTGATAGTTCCGCTAGTGTGCGGCAGGATTGGAAATGTAACAGATGTTTTTTATGAAAACAAAAAAAAAACATGCCCTTTTCGCTCAATTTTTATAAAAAACATCTGTTACATTTCCAATCCTGCCGCACACTAGCGGAACTATCAAAAACTTTCTCTTCATATCTTTCATTCTAGCCAAAAAAAAACATTGTTGTTCACTCTTGGTGCCTCATGGTGATGAGCGAACATCTCCTTCTACATCATAATCGTTACTCCTCGCACGGAGAATATATAACATAACAATTAATGTATAAATGAGTCTATTTTTTGTAATACAAAGGGATATGAATTTTCTAAGTATACTGGAGTTCGTTAAAATAATGTACTAAATTCAAGTCTTGAAACTCTTTTTTGTTTTAATTCTCAGAACGGTATCGAAGACTTCTAGAAAGGTTTTAAAACTTCAGACCATTCGATGCTTAAGTTGAGCTCGTTTACAAAACCTTCCATAACTACGTTTTGTTTTTTTATTTTCTATTTCAAAACTAATATAATTATTTGACGTTTTTCCTTGGTTGACGTTAATTAATAAAACGTATTATTGCATTCCTTGCTTTAATTGTTTTTATTTTGTTTTTATTAATTGAGTAATATATTGAATAATTTTATTTAGGTATTAGCTCTATATAAATTCCCAAAAATATTAGGGCAAACTTGTCAACAGATGTCACAAGGCTGATTCACAAGAAAATAGTTGTTGAATATCAGCAAATCCTCGATAATACCGCTTCAGAAAAATTGCTTCCATGCTAATAATTTTTTTTTAAACTGCTATCTGCCCTATATAAAATATATTAATTTTTGAACTTACGATAAATTCTGCAATTTTTTTTAAATCTAACAGAAGGTATTTTTCTATTACTGAATTTATCAAGCAAGTAGAAATCATTGAGTATTATTTGAAAATATTATTGATTCAATTCATTCCAAACCAAACTTAATTTCTGATTATCCGATAAGTTTTCCTGAATCTCTATGGTATTTTCTAGTAAGATAAAATGATTTGAACCTTTTTTTTTTGTTATGAATAAATTTGTTTCGTGGTTTACACACCTCTCGAATGAGGTCTTTACAACTTTATTGATACTTTTGCAAATTTTCATTGATATTTTTCTATGTTTGAAGCGATAATTTATAAAAGCTTTGAATTCTTCCCTGAACGTTTTATGAAGTTTAAACAAAACTTGGTGATTTAAAACAAATTTCAATTCCAATGCAACAAAAAACATTAATGAAAGCTTTTATGAAGTATATCGTTTTTTTAATTATACTGAACTTATTTCTATTTTCTATTAATTAATTATTGTTCATTTGTAACATTTTATAAATTCAAAGTTTATTGAAAGAAAACGATAAAACACTTGATTTCAAAATACGACTTCATGGACTTAATCGACTTGATAATAAAACTATAATGCAATATTTTTTAGAAAATTATCTGTGTTGTTCTGTTATGCTCTGATAAGTGGTGAGTTTTCTTGTTGTGTTTGATGAAAATAATAAGAAAGCTTAACAGTTGTTTACAATTCCGCTTGTACCAGGGCTGGACAGTCAAGAAGAAAATAGACAAACAATCCCTCAAATATTTTGTCAAAATTGCACAGCGAATCAAAACATACAAAGATTCTATTACCGAAATGCACAATGTCATTATACGGTAAGGTGTAATAGTATAAAAGCCACAGTAAGTGAGCCAACTCTAAATCAGCTGTTTTCTATTGGTTGTTGCTTGTGCTATCCTTTTTCTTTATTTCATTGTTGTACATATATCAAGTAATAGCAGAACTTTAACTGAAGCATTCTCAAATGATGTAGAAGATTCTTGAAATTTTATGTGTTCACAGTGTTTTAAAGCTTCCAAGTACGAATGTCTATTTTTGAATGCGTTACATCAAGCATCTTCGAACAATTCACTTATAACTAAAACGGAATTGAAAAATAAATGAATCAACTGAAAATGGAGTTTAACAAACTACATTCTCTGCGTAGCTGAATAACTGTCCAGTCATCAGTGCACTATCAATAAAGGATATGGTGAAGCTCCTAAGTTCTCGCTCATATTCAAAATATTAAATATGACGACTAAACTTAAGGTCTGTTTGGCTGAAAAAGGAGCTTCAAAACATGTTCCTGAAACACTAAGAAGTTAACCCGGTTTTTTGTGATACTTTTATAAATACGGAATGCATTAGGTCAAGGAACTGAACCTTTATATGGCAGATAAAATTGTTTCAATATCATCTTATTTTTTCATCTTACTAAGGACATCAATGTCTGTAAAAATCTGTGACTTTATCGCACACACTTAGATTTTTTACAGAAATCTGTAAAATTTTACCGAATTCTCAACAACTGAACGTTCGGTAATCCGATTAAAAAATTTTAATAAAATTTTACAAATTCCGGTAATTTTTTTTTCAGATAACTGCAAAAAAATCTAACTGTGCATTATCTGTATAATGTCTTTAATCTGCATCAGATCTGTATGCATGATCAAATGTCTGTATATCTAACATCTCTAACAATTCTGAGCCTGAGTGTTGATGCAACGAGGCATAAAAATTCAAATTTATTAAAAAATACCGATCGGAGATAAAAAGTTTCAATTTGGCTAACTAGTTTACTACCAAAACACATTCGTCGAAATATTTCGTATTCAAGTCCATCTTCCATTCATTAAATTGTCATTATAGTTTCAGTTGAAAACCGAATTTATCGACTAGCGACAATCGAATTTACTCTCGTTCTGTACTTTACACCTAATGTCGGAAGTAGTGTGCTGCACGGCGCATCTGGATGCGCTGTACAGCACGCTTCTTCCAACAAAGGATTGACATTAAAATCTATTGTCGCAACTGAAACAATAATATTGCAATGCCATGATGATAAGATTGATCCGATAAATAAATAAAATTATTAAAAAATATATATATTCATTGAAAATATTACCGAGTTTCTTAAATTACCATGCTTAATTACTTATGGAGGAATATTTCAAGCTTCTTAAAACGAACTTGTAAATCTCAAATAATGAATTGGTCAAGTTCTTTCAAAGAATTCATCATTTGATGTTTTTTTACACGAACTTCATCGGTTTTCCCCATCCTGTAAACTTCCAGCTCATAAAAATTTCGCATTCACCAAAACGGAATTTCTCCACAATCCTTCGCTGCATATATTCATAATGATCATCCCAAATCTGAATCACCACCATCATTGGTGTTAAACTGTCAACCGAAAAGAGAAATCCAACCTCAATCAAGTAAGCCACCAACATCGGCAGAAACCCCTTTTTCGAGGACAGTCAACAAGGGGCGCAATTTACGCATCCCAGAAAAGAGGAAAAAGTAATCGCGTGGAGAAACCGCGCGAAGATGACTGCGTTCGATGACTGCCATCAACGACCATCATCATTCGACCACGGCTCAGTTCATAATGAATTCAACAAACTCACCGTTGGCGTCATCGACAAGTTCCGCATACCATTTCGCGCGACAAACAATAAAAACCTGCGAAAAAAAATATCGACAACATCTTTCACCTGTGCCTCGAATGAATGCGCAAATGCGATGGCCATCTTGAGGAATTTTCAACCTGTCCACCCCTCGTAAAATAAAGTCCATCTGGCCACGGTTCGTCGCGCAAGAAGGGTAAATCGCCTTAATTTTGATCTCTCGAACATCTGTCGTTTTCGTCTCAATTTTTGACAACAGCCTACTTTTTCCTCGGTGTGCGTCCACACGTAACATACTCGAGACTTTTGAGTAGGCTTTGCGATTCGGGCATATTTTTATTTACCGTTGCAAGCTCCTCATTTATCGCATTTCGCGGATCAACTTTTACTTATTGGTTGTTGTTTCTTTGCTCCTACTGGCGGATGCAACGAAAAAAGACTTGGACGACAAGATCGGCCGACGAACCCAATAAACAAAAAAAACATTGCAACTACTGTCAAATAACGTGGGCGATTACAACACCGCCGAATTTTCAGTCTTCAAATTGTAACAAATGATCACGATCGATTGACGATTTTCAGTCACCGATATTGCCGATAGATCGAGGTGAAAGAGGCGGTCGCGAGCCAACCCGAATACCAGGGGCGACGACGACGACGACGACGCGAAAGGCCACCCGAAAAGGCAAGGCCATCACGTTTCGAGCAACAATAGCAAGATGACGAGTTGCGTTTGAGCGGTCTACTTGAACGAGTGAGGGTGGTCGCCGAGAGGGCAGCTCCCTCCGGAACGATCCAATCCGACGATGCGAGGGAAAGTTTTTTTTTCTCCGCCGAATGGCGAGTCTTATACTTATAGGAAATGATATTGTTGTGCTGCCGAAGGGGTGGGCTGGAAGTGGATGGAAGTGGATCGTGCGGTCCGCGTTGAAGAGTGGAAGTGATTGTTGAGTGGCTTCTTTTCAAACAACAATCAACAGCCGAAACTCTTCGCGAGCGTCCGGCGATGGTTGGCAATCATGCAGCAGGGCAGTGTGAGTATGTTTACGAACGGCGAAAGATGCATTGATATGTGGAATGAGGTGGGTTACCGATCCGTTTCACTCACAGTCACGCAGAAGAGCCGGCAGCTCTGTGGGAGCTGTGAGTGAAAAGAGTGGCGAAAGAGTGTTTAGATGATTGTGGTTTGGTTATATCAGCTGGGTAATTATGAGGAATTACAGATGTAAGCATTATTTGTCATTAGATGGTTTGCACTACTGACATACTTGAGAGAAGGAGGTTGGTCCAATTGCAAGGGCGAGTTAATTACATTCTCAAATGTAGTGATAATTTAGGCTACGTGTGTTAAATGATCGTTGGAATTTTAGAGCAGGCGACTCTCACGGGACAGCTGAGTATGTGATGTAGGAGAACTTATTCAGCTAAAAACATGTTACATTTTCGAATCTTTTAACAAAACCGAACAACAAGTTTTCGAATTTGATAAAGAGGGTATCATTTATCCCTTCAGTATGAATGTATTATTCCACTTTTTTGAATATCATCAAATAGCTCATGGATTAGATCTGAGCTCAAGAGAGATTCTACACACTCCCAAAAATGTCATGTAAAATTTGAGTGCCCTGGAGACCGACACATGCAAAGCGTCCTATAGCACATAAGAATAGAGTTAAAGTAAGATGACAAAAGTAATCTCTAGCATACAACAACATTTTTGTCGACTTTCGTATGTATCAGCTTTACACAATTTTACACGAAAAGTTTGTTTACGTTTCCCGACTCTTTACAGATATGAATTACGTCTCGTGTAAAATTAATAATTTTTAAGTGTAATAGCTCCACAGATGGGCAATATAATTAGCTGGAAAAAATATTGAACTCCAACAGACTCACAAAATGTCCCCTTGTTAGCAATGTTTCATAGAAAAGGTTCGATTTAGGTGACTGGCTTAAATGAGCATAATGAGCTGTCTCTTCAAATTCAGACCGATCCCGGAGCAGCACACACAAACCGTCTAAGGGAAGTAACAGCAACTTGATTATTGCTAGGAATGAGTCACATATAAGTAATTCTCAACTCATTTTGCAGTGGATGTGCTACTAGGGAATCCAGCATACTTCCAACTGTACCTCAGTTTACACCCTCTTATATTTACTCTAGGGGATATTTCAAACGCTTGTTAAAATTAATTTTTTTTCTGTGTATGTAAAATGAATCTCTGTCTGTTTGTTACCTCATAGACTCGGACACAACTGAAACAATAATCGGCGTGAAATTTGGCATAGAAGAGTCTTTTGGACCGGGAAATATTGTTACGGTGGTTTGAGACTCCTCCCTGAAAGAAGAGGCTTTCATACAAATGAAGCATAACTTCTGCATAACTCAAGAACTAATCAAGCAAATGGAAACAAATTTTACATGTGAAGTTTTCTAGAAGCACGATATGTTTTTATGGTGGCTCGAGACCCCTCCTCTTTCAAAAAGGAGAGGCGCTCATACGAATGAAACTGAAATTTCTGCATAACTCGAGAACTGATAAAGCAAATGGAACCAAATTTGGCAAGTAGAGGTTTATGAAGGCAAGGAATGTATCTATGGCGATAGGCGACTCCTCCGCCCTCTGGAAGGCCTTTAAGCGGTACTAGCGCCATCGTTGAGTTTAGTTTGGAACCAAATATGACATGTAGAGGTTTTTGAAGGCAATACATGTTTCTAAGGTGAATTGAGACCCCTTCTCTTTTGAAAAGGGGGCTTCCATACAAATGAAACACAAAATTCTGCATAACTCGAGAACAATTAAGCATATGAAACCAAGTTTGGCAGGTTGAGATTTTTGAAGGAGACAAATATGTCTATGGCGGTTTGAGCTCCCTCCTTTTGGAAGGTGAGACTCCCATAAAAATGAAAAACAATTTTTTAGCATAACTTGAGAGCCAATGAAACAAACGAAATCAAATTTGGGCTGTTGAGGTTTTTGGAGGCAAAAAATGTTTCTATGGCAGTTCAAGAGCCCACCCCCTTTGGAAGGGGGGGGGTTCTCATACAAATTAAACCCAAATGTCTGCATACCTCAAGAACTAATAAAGCAAATGAAACCACATTTGGAATATGGGGGTTTTTGGAGGTAGGATTTCTATATATATAAAAATTAATTTCTGTCTGTCTGTCTGTCTGATCCTTATAAAGGGTGTCCACGATGAAATTGCCACACACAAAATTGATTCGCAAAATTCGAGTTTTCATCCGATTGCCATCAAATTTTCAGGAATTGAGAAATAACTCATCAAACTTCATTTTACCATTTTACTCGTATTTTATTTACAGTCCATACGCAAATGCCCGCACCTTGTGCCTCAACCCCGGCCATAAGATTCTGCACAACCTGTGAATCAACCGTTTTTGCATGTAAACCCATACTTTCTTCAGTCCTCGACTGTCTTCTTACTACCCGTAGGTCGTTTAAGAAGGTGCCGCTTCATAATCGCCCAGCACTTCTCGATGGGGCGGAGCTCCGGGTGTTGGGAGGGTTGAACATTTTCGGCACGAAATTGACCTCATTGTCCGCATACCACTTCAGCACGTCCTTGGAGTAGTGGCACGAGGCCAATCCGGCCAGAAGATTGCTGGGACGTTGTGGGCTTCAGGAGAGGAAGCAGCCGCTTCTGGAGGCACTCTTTATGTACACCTGTCCGTTCACCGTGTCCTGGGTCACGAAAGGTGCACTCCGCTTCCCGCACGGGCAGATGGCTTGCCAAACCAGGAATTTCTTCTGCAAATTTGGACATCTTCTGAGGCTGACATGCTCCGGAACGCTGAACTTATCCTTGGCCGTGAAAAACAGGTTGCCGGGGACCTGTTTGAAGTCGGCCTTCACATATGTTTCGGTCATCCATGATGCAGCATTCAACTTTCGTCAGCATGTTGAGGTACAACTTCCTGGCACGGGTTTTGGCGGACTTGTTCTGCTTCTCGTCGCGATTAGGGGCCTTTGTACCTTGAACGTTCGAAGCCCAGCCTTAGTTTTGGCCTTCTGGACAAAACTTCGGCTTAGGTGCAGCTTCTTAGCTACATCCCGAACGGAGGCGTTCAGATTTCGGTTGAAGGCCCCAACTACGCGGTTGTGATTTTTGGTGTTGTACGGAATACTTTTTCCTTCACTTCTGGGCTTCCGATCGGTGGTCGACCGTTCCTCGAACCGCTTAATCACTCGCGACACCGTGGAATTCGCGATTCCCAACGTTTTAGCGATGGAACGATGCGAGAGATCCTTGTTCTCGTGATGAATGCGCAAGATTTTATCACGCACGAGCTGTTCTTTCGACTCCTTTTCCGCGGGTTTTGATCAGCAGGACTTTAATAACTTGCAGGATGTAAATAGTGCACTATGAACTAAATCCACCCAAATTTTCATTAAATTCTACCCAACGGTTAAAAAGTAAGAGCAATTTCATAGTGTGGTAATTTCATCGTGGACACCCTTTAGACTTGGAAAGTTCTGAATCGATCAGCATGAAAATTTGTATGCAGGGGTTTTTGGGGCTGGCGAAGGTTCTTATGGGGGGCGCTCATACAAATGAGACACAAATTTCTGCATAATTCGAGAACTAATGAACCAAATTTGGCATGTGGAGGTTTTTGGAGCAGAGAAATGATGGTATGGTAGTTTGATTCTATGGTGGTTTGAGTCTCTCCACCTCTCAAAAGGAGGTTTTAAAAACAATGATTGTTTGATGGTTTGAGAAACCTCCCTCTCTGGGCTCTCATACCAATGAAACACAAATTTCTACCAAACATGAGAATTATCCAGTTTACTAAAACGCAAAAGGCCACCTCACGTAGTGGTTAAAGAGATCCATACGTCTAACGCCAAAGTCACGAGTTCGAATCTCACCCCCGAACAAGTTACACAAATATCCAAAAGGTATTTGAGTGACTACGACGGGAGATGAACCAGCCCAGGGCTGAAAATCTCTACAATAAATACACACAAACGCGCACACACACATACACACACACACACACACACACACACACACACACACACACACACACACACACACACACAAAACGTGTTTTTCTTGGGTAAGAAGCATTTTCTGATATCAGTTTGAACCACTTCTTCGTCAAGAAAAACACTCATTTCAAAAAACATGCAAGTTCTATTAAATTTTTATTCTTTCAGTTGCAAGCGCTCGCACCGGGTTCCAGCTAGTTACAACATAAATATACTGCAGCAAACCATTACGTCGACTTAAGTTGTGTAATTTTTCCAAATTGCGTTCTCTTGTAGTTTACCATATTTTTTAGTGTGTGTGTGTGACATACTGTACTCACATCAGGTCTTGGATTGCTTCAATAATATCTGTTGTTCGTTCATTAATTTGAGTGTTATCTGCAAACACGTAGGATATCGATGCATCATTTACTATATCTGAAAAAAGTATTTATAAAAAATAGTGCCATACGGAGGTAAGGTGACTACAATACGGACTACAATAAATGATAAAAGTGTCTATCTAAAATATTCCAATTGAGTACAGTTTACAGTTTAACTTGTTAACCGAACTATCTGAAATATGATGTAGAAGGAGATGTTCGCTCATCACCATGAGGCCCCAAGAATGAGGTAAAGTAGTACTTGCCAAGTACGTTACTATTGCCCAACATTCCAATTGCTTGTTGAGGTGACGGATTCGTCCGTGCTTTGATCTACCCCGCAGTGGGATGCTAGGCAAAAGTAGCGTCCTTGGTTTGAGTACTACTTTACCCATGCCCTTTCACTTAATTTTCAATACTTCTATTCTATTTTCCATCCTACCATACACTGACGGAACTTTCAGCACTTTTTTTTCATACCTTTCATTATAGCAAACATTACTGTCCACTCTTGGTGCCTCATGGTGATGAGCGAACATCTCCTTGTACATCATAATCGTTACTCCACGCACGGAGAATACAAAACATAACAATTAGAGTATATCTGGAATAGATTTTAATACCGAAAATATTGCAGTGTTTATGTAGTAAGGGATGTACGGAATCAAATTGCGACACACACAAATATTCGGCAAAATTCGCCCGTTCAAAAATTCATCTTCAAACTTATAGGGAGTAAAAAAAACATGTTATGTATATCTAATGTGTAAGCTAATTCCACCCAAAATTTCAATAGAAAATACCCACCGTGTAAAAAGCTACAGCCATTTAAAAATGGTGCAATTTGATTCCGTACAACTTTTAAAAACATGTTTAGACAAAATAATATCAAATTCGTCACATACATCATAGAAGGATCACAACCACAAGTTAAAACATTTATTGAATCCGAAGTTTCTTCTGTGAAGCGGCATTCGCCAGCAACGGAGGGTTTCGGAACTGACGAGGATGATTGTTCAACGGAATCAATTCTAGAAATTGCAGGAATTTGCTCAATTTTTTCTCCGACTATTCATTTCCTTTTTCCTTTGATATCTACTGAAGGCTACTTGGGTTCCCCGTGTCTTCTTGGGGTGGATACCAAATCCTCCCTGTCTCCAACGGTTGCATGGGCGTGGCCGGGTGAGCGATCGAGGAGTCTCTTCGTGGAGATTATTGCGTGAAGAAACGTATTAGTAACTGATTTCGTTGCATAGTGGCATGCAATGTCTTCAACGAATTATTCCTCATCGTAGCTCCATCTATGGGGTGGCAAACGTCAATGTTAATGCTAATGCTAATGAGTTATCTCTTGAATTCAGGCAGAATCTAGCATTTCATATAGTTGCATTAGATAATGCAGACAATTACCGTGAGTTTTCAGTGTTCTTTGGTGCAGTTGATATTTAACGACAATATATTTTTTCTGTGTAGTTCTTGAACTATTTCCCGGGTCGTTTAAATTATATGAAAGCTGAAATTCTCGACAAAATAACGTGGTACAACATGTAAACATTTCGTTGAATTTGGTAAAATGGCGTTGAATGGAGTAGCATTTTGTACGAATGGCAGTAAAATCCGACGTTGTTGGTTAAGCCTTTCCCGTTAAATTTCGAAACCCAAAATAATTTTCACTTTTATGCCATTAGTACTTGCCTCTGCTTCACTTTTTGTATGTATGATTCTGACTTCCCAACTTTGCGAGCAACATTTTGCATGAGAAAATTGGGACTTTTCTCAATAATGGCTACCAGCTTCTTGTGCAATTGGGAGCATACTTTTCGATTTGTTCCATTTCCAACCTTCCGATCTACAGTCAAGCGCTGGTCAAATGATTTGCAAACACAAAACACGGAACTTTTCGGTAGTTTTAGTTTCTTGACACGATCACGTACCAATAAATTCGGATTCTGCTGTCGTCCGTTCAAAATGCGTTGGCGCACTTCCCCTTGACTCGACGCCATTTACTGAACATAATAACAAAAATGTCAACATGCCATCGAAAGGAAAATTTTAGCTGTCATATAATGAAACGTTTCAGTGATCCGTGAAATAATTCGAAATTGACACTGAAAGAAATGTGACCGAAATTCAATATGGACAGGCTTTAGAATCATCATTTTTGCTTCACGCCCTCCAGTAGAGCTTGTACAGTCGTATTCGGCATCTTGTTCTGATCTATTTTTTTATCAATTTCCTACGTATGTAATTGGCATCCTTTACTTTATCCTTTGTCTGTCGCAGTTTCCGCTTCACCATAGCCCAATAAGTTTCGATGGGGCATATTTCAAGAATTTTCTTTGGTACAAAATGTACTGAATTAGTCTTATATATACGATTTTGAATAGTGACATGAAGCTAAATTCGGTCAAATTAATGATTTTTAATTGTTCTGCTCCAAAGATGGCAAAGCACGTTTTTGGAGGCATTCAGTCATGTAAATTTCACCATTGGGTGTCCCTGCTGGTACCAAAATTTCACTTTGCTCTCCACAGATGTAGATAGCCTGCCCAATTAGGTATGACTAAAATATTTACCTGCACTTATTAATTCAGACAAAGCATCAAAAAATTAAAAAAGTGCCACTAAACTATTAAGGCCTTTGCTAACAAATAATGTGTGATCAGCATTAAAAAATTAGAAATGAGCAATAAAAGATGAGAAATGATCTTCGGATAATCTAATTGTGAGCGGTAAATCTGTCAAATAATGCAACAGTTTTTATTATATGTGCAATTAAATATGACTTAATTTCCGCCAAATGATGTAATTTGAGCACTAAACTGCTCGCATATGTCTATGAATTTTATTGGATTTTCCCATAAAAATAGTAAAATGAGCAATAAATAACTCAATAACCACAATAAAAAAAACTCAAATGTCTTGAGTAGTAGATACAGCAACCCATCTTTAAATTAAAAAATAATTTGATATCGTGAAAACTTTCCCATTAAATAATCATAAACATCATTTAAAACTGAATAGGTTCCAGAGAGCAGAAAACAAATTCATGCATAAATTGGAAATGAGCCATAAAAAGTTATGATGTGTTTCAGGAGAAATTAAAAATTTCCATATGGAAGTGATTAAATGAGCAATATAGATATTCAATAATATGCAAAAGACAATGATATTTTTTTAAATGGACTAATGAACGTATACATTCCAAATAAGAGTTGTTGAGCTTTTTCAACTCTACAAAAATTAACCTGTGATTATTTTGAAATGGTCATCAAACCCTAATCAATGTTCAGGCGCACAAATCACAACAGCAATCGGAAATTTAAAATATGGCCATTTTTTTAATCCTAGAGGGTTTGAGCTGTTTAGTGGAATACTTTTAACTATAATTAAAAGAAAAATTAGTAATCTCCATTTAATCCCAACTACCTTTGCTTATCTCGACAGATACGCGTATTTCGTCCACAATGTGCAGACTTTCTTCAGTATCTCGTACTAATAACTCGACTGAAGGTTTTCTTTCAGTCGAGTTATTAAGTACGAGACACTGAAGAAGTCTGCACATTGTAGACGAAATACGCGTATCTTTCGAAGATAAGCTTAGGTAGTTGGAATTAAATGGAGATTACTAATTTTTCTTCTAATTTATAGTTATTTTTTTAATATAAAGCATTGCTGAAAAATAACTACTCATTTGCATGGCTTGCATTTTTCAAAGAAGATTGGTAACAACGACAGTTATTTCTCACCAAATTTGCTAATGAAACATCATTTTCTAATTAATCAAAGCAAGGACATTTCTAAATTAAAATGCCCAATGAACTATGGGAAAATAACATATAACTGGCCTAATGATTAGGTCAAATCGTCCAGATAAAAATAAAAATAGAATTGAAAAATATATGCTACATCGGACAGTCTGTAAATGAGGACATATCAACTTTAATTAGTTAGTAGGTTATTTTTTCCAACATTTAACGATTTCACAGTTGCGGTGCATTACCGACGTTGTAAGGAGCCTGCTATGAACCTAAATAGAGTTGTCATAACTGGAGCTTTGTTAATTCTGAAGGAAACATAAATTTTAGGAAGAAAAAAGCCGCTACAACGAAAAACGTATACAGGGTCATTAGATGATGAATTGGAATCAGATGTTTTTCGAATATTCTCAAATGTATGATAAACTGAAGCTATCTGACTTTGAAAAAGCAAAGGATCTTGTTAACGGAATCCCCACACTCTTTTTGGTAGCCATTGATAATCCATTGGAAATCCCTTTGATATATAATGTTTGTAAGAATAACCCCTTCTTAACTTCCCAAGAAATTAATCAGTTCACATCGGAAGTCCTTATCATTGAGACAACGTCCAGAAATACCAGCATCTGTCTGTTCCTGAGCATCCTTGAGGTTTACAAACGCGTAATCGTCATATTCTGAAAAAAAACTTGGCTAAACCGACCGCACAGCTTCGATCATCCGAAAAGGGCTAATTGTCGTTTGTCAGAGATTGCATCGGGGCCGCTCAATATAAGTAGCAGTTGCGAAATTTCCGGAAGTTGACAGGTTTCCGACTGTGTGGTGGATGAGTGGATCAAGTACAAGGACGTTAGAACGACGAATCATGTTCGTAAAATACAGAATTTACCTGCGTTTGTTACCAAAAGTATTGCTTTATATTATAAAATTGCCCAAATATTTTTTATTGCCGATTACTATTTTGATTTGTGCGCCTGAACATTGATAAGGGTTTGATGACCATTTCAAAAATATCACAGGTTGATTTTTAGTGCTTTTCCTTGGCATGGATACATTTTTTAACCGTATTTATGAGTAGTGACCATATTAAATGGTCCTTACCAACAATATTTTTTTTCAATACAAGCGACAGTCTTGATGGTTGATTGGTAAGCTCAACATATCATTTGATAAAAATATCAGTTGAAGAAGCTCAACAACTCTTATTTGGAATGTATACGTTCATTAGTTCATTTAAAAAATATCATTGTCTTTTGCACATTATTGAATATTCATTGCTCATTTAATCACTTTCATATGGAAAGTTTTGATTTGTCCTGAACACATCATAAATTTTTATGGCTCATTTACAATTTTATGCATGAATTTGTTTTCTGCTCTCTGCATCCTAATCAGTTTTTAAATGATGTTCATGATTATTTAATGGGAAATTTTTCACGATATCAAATTATTTTTTTAATTTAAAGATGGGTTACTGTATCTACTACTCAGGACATTTGAGTTTTTTATTGTGGTTATTCAGTTATTTATTGCTCGTTTTACTATTTTTATGGGAAAATCCAATAAAATTCAAAGCCATATGCGAGCAGTTTCGTGCTTAAATTACATCATTTGGCGGAAATTAAGTCATATTTAATTGCACATATACTAATAGCTGTTGCTTTATTTGACAGATTTACCGCTCACAATTAGACTATCCGAAGATCATTTCTCATCTTTTATTGCTCATTTCTAATTTTTTAATGCTGATCACACATTATTTGTTGGCACAGGCCTTAAAAATTTAGTGGCACTTTTTTCATTTCTTGTTGCTCAAATCTTTCTTTTAATTGATGATTCATTAGTGCTGCCATTAGGTATATCGATGCGAATTTCTAAACTTTATTCTTGGAAACGATCATCCACTATGAATATATCTTATTCCGGTGCAGCACTCCTGGACCCGACATTTGTTGGAGGTCAGCTTTGACGTGTGTGTCGTTCATCACACAGCAACTATATCTGGTCAGTTAACAGTTTTATTTTGTGACGGCAAACATAGTAGTTTTGTGTTTCTTTTGCTCATAAAAATTATTAATTCTACGAGTGAACAGTAGGCCATCCCTTATTTTGAAAAAAAAAATGCCAAGTCAAGAATTCCACCTCTTGAAATGTTTGTCTTGACTAGAAAACAAACATACTTTAATTTGAAGACCTCCCCCAACGGACCTAAAGAAATGCTAGTACGGGTGACTACCCACGCGGTGGCAAGCACGCTACTGTAGAGTACGGTCTTTCAGGTCGACCAAGATCAGTGTCGTCAGGTTGATAACATTTTATTTTTGTTTTTTTTATTATCAATGTTGTTTGGGACACAATATCATCAGTACACCAGTTTTTAGGTACGTGAAGGGGGTGAAGGCCAAAACCTTGTCCTACAGCAGGATGGAGCGCCGTGTCACACGTCCAATTGAACCCAACAATGGTTGAACGATAACATGAAAATTTGGCTGAAGGATTCGTGGCCCCCCTAACAGTCCAGATCCGTTGGATTATTCGATTTTGGCATATGGTGAAGCACGAGCTTGCAAAACATCACACCCTAGTGTGAAAACCCTGAAATCAATCATAACACGCACATGGCAGTCTATGTCGGAGGCCTACGTCCGAAAGGCATGGCTTCCGGCGTCGGCTCGAGGATGTTATTAAAAAAAATGGGGACACATTGAATAAATTTGTTTAAAAGGACTTTATAAGATAACTGAACTCGAAAATGTTGATATTATTGCTTCAATTAGTTGAAAGTGGATTTGAAAGAAATAGAACAAATTTTCGCATTATTTTCTGTCGCACCCTGTAAACAAAAATTTCGTGTAAAATTATGTCCCATGAAACTGACACATACGCAAATCGACGAAAGGAGTGTTTCATAATATTTATTCTCTCAACTTCTTCAACTTATTCTTATGTTTTGAAGGCACAGGACTGAAGCGGCTGTCATCCACGAACAACAATCGTGAAGCCAAAAACTTGGTGCTGCGTAGGGTGCTAATTTGACAGCTCGGGTTTCTTAACGGCTCTATGCAGCAAACACAATATTCGCGGCAGAAGTCGTCGTATTTTGTCGTTAATTTGATACCTTATTTGATATTTTATTTGATACTATTATTACTGTATACTGTATACTGTATACTGATACTAGTAGTTTGGTAGAAGAAATTTGTGGTGTAAAGAAATATAATCTATTGTGAACCGAGCTTAAAATGTTAAAGTCGTCACTAGCGCCACACCAAAAGTGAAAGGCTTCAAGAACTTTCGTTTTCTTCAGTCCTCTGGTTAAAGGATACTCGCTTGTATCAGCCGCAGGGCATCAAAATTTACATGACATTTTGGTAGTGTGTACTTTCATCTTGACCGCAACAAACCATACAACTAAGCAGTTCACATGATGTGAGCAATACACTTCAAAGCTGTACTGGCAAAAATGTGGTCAATTTCTAGCCAGTTGGAATCAAGTTACAGCTTGTAAGCTAGCGATTGTAAGTGTTGCAATAATTTTGTGTTCGTTCTTTATTATTCAGTACAAATATGACGACGTTTAAACGAATTCCTCGCACTGTTTTGTATTGATGACTGCTTATTTGGCTGCCTTGAACAATTCCGCCAAAAGATTATGCACTACCAAAATTTTGATGCATTCAGAGCAAATGTTAGAATCAAAATACAGGCACGCAAAAGCCTACTAAACTAAATGCGTCAAGTTGACCAAATTTCGATCGCAACACCTTTTATTCTATTCCACATTTAATAAAGTCCAAACATATCCTCTCAAATCTGTTATACATTAATTATCCATTAAATTAAATAAAAACTCAAATCACACTTACCAACTTCTCCCCAATTTACTGATTCCAATGCCAGCCCAACTCCATCAGCACACCACTCCTCCAACCAACCTTGCACCAACCCAACGCGTGAGCTACCAAAGAGGTTGTTTCTCTCCCGTCCGACCAACTTCTCTCACTTCATCTTCACATCGCACAAGAAAACCACTCTTTCGATCGGACAGGCAGAAGCGAAGCAATCAAACTGGCTGGCAATTTTCTTCCAAGCACTCACCACCACCCAAGACCCCACATATAGGCACTCTTCCATCTGACTGAGAGCCGCGTCGCCACTCCGCACACCGGTACCTTTGCCAACCCAGCAGTGCAGGTGGCAGCCTCAGTCCATCGAGTCACAGAGTCAGTAGGGTAGGCAGTCGCTCGCAATCGTGTTGTTCGCTCTCGTAATCGTGGTCGTCGTCGTTGTCGTCCGCCGTGTTTGCGCCACAAGCAGGTGACAGAGGAAGCTACCCGCGCAGTCGCGATTCCGGTTTATAGGAACCTACTATCGATCTCGCGTTCGTCCGTGGTTTTTCGGGAACCTGTTCCCGGTGCTTGTTATCCGATCGTCAAGGTTTGAAGCAAACAGGTGAAAATTGAAGAGGGCTTGTAAGTTCTGACGGTTGATGGCGGTGTGAAGAATCTTTTTCAAGTGACAGCGGTGAACAAAAGTTGCGATTGAGAAAGCGCAGCGTACTTTGATGGGTGCGAAATTTCGGTCAGGCGCAAGGTGAAATTACGGCCAACGGTGCGAGACGTCCGCCGCCGCCGTCATTAAATATTATCATCATCGCTATCATCGTCAGTCGAAGTTGGCCGATTGTTACACACAGCCGGGAACGGAAGAAGGCGAAGCAAGGGAAGGTGTTTCTGCGGTAGAAAGCCTTGACTTGATCTCCTCTTCGGATTGACGCGCTTGATCAGGATGGAGCAGTAGCGAGGGTGGTTTATTATTTTTTCGGGTGTGCGTGTGCGTGTGTTAAAATTCCATAAAATTTTTTGGTGAAAATTAAAAATCTGGCTCAACTTTTTACGGGTTCATTTCTTGGTATGCAGTTCGCGTGTGCTCTCTGTCCGCGGAAGAAGGTCATCGGCGCTGAAACGGTGCGCTCGTTTGATAAGGAAAAATAAGTGAACAGATTCTTTTTATCGCAGCATCGAACAGGTCGCAAATGTAATTGCGTAATTGGTCAAGTGCCTCTCTCTCGCTGTGGTGCGCTGCCGGTTAGAAAAAAAGTGAGTTTAAAAGATCAAGGATTCTGACGAGAGAGCTCTTGCGGAGTGCTGAACTTGAGCTGCTTCGTGTTTCGTGCGGTTCCAATCCCAAAGTCAGTTGATTTTTTTTTATTTCGGCGAAAGGAGGTTACGCATATTATAGAGTGGAGTTCCGTTCATTGGAGCAGGCAATTTAGCATTACCGCATGTGTGTGGAACCGTTCGAAAGTGGGATAGTTCAAGAACTCTGGTTGGTTAGTACAGTGCACGTTGTGAGCTGCGATTTGCGTTCCGTTTTGAAGTGGAAGAGAATGGATCGTGGCAAGCGAAGTTCTTGCTGAAGTTGAGTGAAGTACGCGTGTGTTTTTTTTTTTTCGGGTGCAGTGGGTCAAACTTGTGATGGCTTGGAATGCTGGGGTGTGACTTGACCTTTGATCTGAGGGTGGAGATTTGGGTGTTGTGGCTGTTTATGTGATCTTGATACATAAGATGTTATTAGCCGGTAGGTTTTGTACGAAATCCGGATAACGAAAGGGTGTGAAACAATGTAGTGTGAAGTCAGAGAAACTGAAAAATTATCGAAGGGAGTGACAAAATCCGTTGGAGGTGAAATGTGCAAACAGAGCTGGAATATAACAAAACCCGAAAACTGTTTTACTCTAAAGTTACTACATCAAACAATTTAGCTCTAATGAATTGTTCGCATAAGAAGCTTCGGAAATCATAAAGAAAACTGTTTTTTTACAAGCTCAGAGCTGGTTATCACCACGAGATCTGATAAACGATATAGTATCATTTTATTTTGTAGGTTAAGTTCACCCATAGCCATCAGAACAGCTTAATCTTAAGTTGATTTCAGACAAATATTTGGACGGTTTTAGAGTGATCGGTCTTTTTCTCCTAATCTAAATTGATGAAAGTTGAAGTACAAATACGAGTAGTAATGAGCTCATCTTGTAAAAATTGCCGAGTGAATTCATGGTATGATTATAATAACCAAGCAAGTTCTTTATGTGGATTTCAATTAGAATTCGAATCCTGGTCGGCATTCCGAATTCTCTATTAACTCTAAGTCTGAAAGTTTTTTTCATTGGACTCTTAACACATTTACAACATGCGAAAGATACTTTGGCACATTCTGAAGCCTGAATAAGTCAACTATCTGACACCGATTTGTAAAAACCGGAAAGTATTTTTACTAGTATTATCAATCAACAACTTTGGTTTGAAAGAAACTTTTCACGTGCTGCTCACAGAACTAACCACCAAATTGTTTTCTTTGCAGGGTGGCAACGTAGAAATGATACAATTGAAAATTATTATAAAACTTGAACAGGATTGTATTTTTCACTCATTGCACTTTATACAACAAGTCAAAGAGTTAAACTTACATTGTGTTTAGTGAAGTTCAAATCTTTCTCCTTTATGTTTGATCACGGCTGGAAGACGCTTTTCAAATTGGCTGCAAGCCACAAGCAGCACCACTTCCGGCATTTGAGCCCAAATCTCAACCAAACGTTTTTTGAATGAGTCCAACCACATGTGCTTCAAGTCCCCCAGTTTTCCTAGCATTCATCCCCAGATAATGAGCTCCAAATGAGGGTTCAAATTAGGAGACGCCATGCAGCCCATTCATAGGAACTGATGAAACGTGGTATATTTTGCCCCCCCACCAGTGCTGACCAAATTGTGCCTTATGCGGTGGAGCAGAATCCTGTTTCAAACAGAAACTCGCCCGGTGATACGGTGAAGTGAAGTTTCACTTGAAGCAGATCCTGTATCAGCAGAAGTACGAGAACGGCGAGTCTTCCGCGTGTTTCGGCTGGGCGGACGCAGAGGAAACCGCAGAACTAGTGTTGTTCGGTTGTTCTTGCTTTGATGGGGCCAGAAACGATGGCACGATGGCCGTTACTTGATAGTGAAACAGTGGCCCGGATAACCCCTGACTTGTCAATGCCGGGACATCTGAGACGCTGTAAGTACAGCGGCCTCGCAGATCGTTCTAGAGCTCCAAAATAGATGGCAAAGCGACCAGCGGTCAGAAGGATTTACCTCACTGCTAATCTGCCGCGAATCGTATAAATCGTATACATTTGACATTCTTGATTTCGTGTTTTGATGGGAGGCACCATAAAATAACGTGTATTTTCCGCTTTTGTAATAATATAACGGGTGTTCAATAAAAAATGAGAATTTCTTCAGTCATATGGTAAACAAACCAAAATTTTTCAACGAATTCACTATTTTTTATATTTTTTCTTCAAAAAAATGAGAATTGGAGAAGGAGCCCTGGTCAGCCGTACGACGCAATTTAGTCGCGATGCTCTCACAAGAGCGCTGGACGGCATTGACGTCCATCTTTCGAATACAATTCCAGCTCTTCGTGGTCAACTGCTTCGTGTCAGTGGCCCGCCAATTATTTTTGTACAATGCATAGAAAAAAATAAATAATTTAAACAGGAGCGTAAAATTTCCCTTCGTTTAATTCCCAGCCAAAGGAGGCGTATACAACGCAATTGGTTGTAGTCTTTGATGAGCCATACCACAACGTTTTCAATCTTTCATACAACAGGCGTGATTCAGGCGTTATCTGGCTTGAATTTACATAAAATATACCATTATTTTCTGCAAAATCTAGCATTCCCTTTATGTGCATTAGATAACGCAGCAAATTCCATGTTTCTTTTTATCTGTGTAGGACACTTAGGGAGCCGAAAAAAACCAACTGGGGCAATTGGTCGGGTTCCTTGCTTTCGGCTCGTATGGTATCTTTTTCTGCTCAAGATACTCCAGCGTCTTTTTGGCGTATTGAGAAGACGCCTTGTCCGGCCAGAAGACATACATCCCATCCGCATGATGCTCCTTTAAGAATGGCAGAAGAATTTTCTCAAGACACTCCTCCTGGAACACTTGTTGATTGATGGCCAGGCTCGGCTTGAACCACGGCTTTGAAATCCCTCTGTCCGATGTGGTGATGTACAGCATAACTTTTTTTTTTTAATTTATCCTTAAACTTAAATTCTACTTCGGGGGGTGTGACCGACTTGTCGCTGGAATAGTAGCTGTCATTTCCTGGAATGTGGGTCTTCGAGAGCGGAAAGTAACTTTCGTCGTCCAGCACGAACGACGTCCCGCGGTAATTCTTCGTCCACCACCGACACTGCGATTTCACGGTCGCTATTTGCTTGTCCGTGTACTCGGGAGACTGAGTCTTCTTCGACGTTTTCGTCTCGAAAGTGGTCTACCGTAAAATCGTACAACATGCTCGCGGAGTGCTTGCTGTTTCGACGCCATCTTCGATTGAACTGACAGCACCCAAGCAAAAAGAAACATTCCACCCATTTCTACGGAGTCCAGAGAGCAATTCTTTTGAAGAGAAAAAAAAAATACTTTAATTACAGAGAGGTATTGAAATCATTCTCTATTTTTTATTGAACACCCGTTGCATAAGTATTGGCTAAAAATCCAAAAATATTTTAACCACGTTAAATTTCAGACACCATGAAACACCAATGACAATTTGTTGTTGCTTTTTGGAATCCAAATAGCAGCTCTTGACTTCGCCATCATAACCAGCTTCACTGCTGTGCTTTTTTATGATAATCTTCCGAATATCATCGATATATGGATGAGAGTTGTAATTGTTCAATGCATACTGAGATACATGAATCGACGTCGACAGGAAATCTCCAGGTCTCATCCACATAACCTCGACTCGTTGTTTCGCGGATTTTAAAGGCCGTGTCAAAATCATGCATGGTTATTACAGGCTATCCGCGTCTTATGCGAGCTTCTACTGTAGCATGAAAACTATCAGTAGCTAGGAAGTTGTGATCAGACTCAAAGTAATTCAAAACTACCTCGTGTACCTGTTTATCATCTGAGTTTTTCAGCAAGATCAAGTACCAGAAGAAATTCCAATTTTTGTTTTCTGCTGAAAAGTTATCCAATGAATTACTCGTGTAGAGCAACTGAGTATATCATTTGCTGATCTGCCTGGAGTTGGTTCATCCCATACGCAGACAATCACGGGGCACGTATTAGCATAGCTTTCAACAGGAGTAAAAGTCTCGTTGAAAACTAGCAACCGCTGCGGAAAAACATTTTAAACCCTTCATCTTCCCCGCGGGATCTGAATAACCCAAATAAAGTGGTAATAGGCAATAAAAAATGCCTTCCCGAATTATTCTTGGATTATACCTTTTGTTGATCAACTTCTAGCACAACGCATCCAGTTTTAGCTTCTTCCCCATTGTCGCGGTGTTCAATAACTTCTTCTCCAACAAAACCAATTCAAATTCCAATTGTATCAAAAACCATTCGTTGCACGCTCTTCTTTGATTCAATAGACGCATACAACGAGAAGTTTTGCTTCACCTCTCAAACCGAAAACTGACGGGCCAAGGTATACATTCAATGAACATAGCATGAACGTCGTCGCCTGTCAATTGTATGCGTGTTCATCACTGCTTGCTTGTACAATTCGAGTGCCAACATTTGATTAGGGGGAATCTGCTTTTGTAAACAAACACTTTGTTCATGCTAATTTATCGGAAGTTGAATACAATTCCTTCAAATAGAATGTATTTGCGGATAGAGATAAAGCTCTTCTTCCTTAAGGAGTGCTTAATTTGTATTTGTTTCCTTTTGTTCAAGAGAAAATGACTACGAAAGTCATTGTTTACAAACGCAGATTCGCCCTAATCTAATGTTGGCGCTGAATTTATTGATTCGTTCGTTGGCTTCTGTTGGTGACAGGGAGCTGGCGAGAAGTCATTTTGCTTTAGCCAATATCTCTAACATCCAAACGTCAAAAGATTCATTGTTTGTAAACAATACTGGGGCCCGTACCCGTAGAAACAAACGTCAGACGGGCCATATTCATATAAGGCCCGCGATATGTTGCATACTGTCAAACGTTAGTAACAAGGATAGGGTTGCCAGGCCCCTGGTTGGTGATTCATTTTCGTTTCCTGACTCGATTGTGTGCAGGCGCTCGAAGCTTCCGATCGGATCACTTTGTGATTGTGTGGTCCCACGTTCAAGCAAAAATGAACCAGCTGAAAAGCATGAATGTAGCCAGTAAATACAACGGGAAAATTAAAGATAGGAAGTGAAACCATCTCATCTATAGTACATATATTCATCACATTCTGCAGTCATCCAACTTCAAACGTAAAAAGATGTTTAATTACTCCAATAAATGGACGCAGTAACGAAGAATATATAATCCTGGCAATTAAAATTAGGTCTTGAATATAATTGAAAGCTACAAAAACGTTTCGGAGAATATAATTTCTTAAAAATAATAAGCAGTCAGATTTTCAACACAATTCCTTACCTTTGAACTACAAATTCGTCGTATTGATCTAACCGTACTAGAGATATACTCGAGCCAGACTCCAAGTTTTCTCTGTTATTGCACTATATCCTCACACATTTTCATTGCGTAATTGCACAAACCATAAAAATCACACTTCACTTATTTCACTAGCCACACAAGAATCTACGAATACGTGAAAAAATACTAGAAGACTATGGGATTAGTTTTCACAATAATTTAAATACGCTTGCACCTACTCTGAACCGTGTTTACAATCGACGTAATCACTTGATGTTGCCAAACTATTTTATTATGACTCTTATTAGAATGAAATGGGTTTGGTAGTACTTCAATATCACCTTTTTTGTGGGAGTGCTACAAATCACCCATAGTTGAACTATATTACTTTTCCATAAGTATTGTAGATTTTTTCAATATTTACCGAGAAATAAAATTCCACATTTAATAATATTTTTCTATCTTTGTTGAATTTGGCGGCACTGCTCACAGACGGTATACAATACACATCAACGCTGGTGTGTGTGTTCAATCGTTCATAGAGCATTCTATGCCCAACGTTATGGTGAGTCTTGTTGTCAATATTCTCATGGAAGAATAACGAACAAACCCCTTCATTTTGTCATGGTCACACGTGAAGTGCTGTCAAATGGTCTATTTCATTTTTGGGTGTAGTAGTGGAGAGCGTTAACTTGTTTATATTTTTTCTTGATTAAAATTAGTACGATTAACTTATGTACACAGACGGGATTAATGTTTTTCGTGATATTATTAAAATAGATACTTTTCCAACTTTTCCGTATTAAATTGGAAGAAAATTATCAGAATCGAATGTTTTGTGTGTTGGTAAACGATTAACGGCAAGAGAACGAATAAATTGTGATTAACTTGTGTACTCAGTATTCGGTATTCAGTGCATATTCAGCAATTTCCACAGGAGGTCTGCTTATTGAGCTCAAGATAGGTTCTGCTTCCCTATGTAGCAACTAAATGCCAAATGTTAAATAAGGTGACATGTGTTCCTCTAGACCAGTATTTTCTGTTTCTGTTAGATACTGATGATGGCACAGGTTACTTAGTTGATAATTGTACGGCTTTACCAACCCGGTTGCAGTTGATTCCCTGTCAGGTAAAGAAAATTTTCCACTTGTCAAAAGACAAAAATGTATACATTCTTGTTGAAATAGAAAATAACCGAATGTTTGTTCAACAAAATATAATGGACGATATGGATATTAAACCCTCTTCAATTGAAATCTCGATAACGATTTTTCTTGCATATAGAATTCATAAGGTATGCATAACACATTGTGTCAATAGTCCTGAAAAATTGTCCCGACTTATCGTATATTGTGGCAGAAAAAAAAAATTAATTGAGAAGGCTGATTTTTCCCAGACGGTACATAAGTACTTAACAAAACTTCCAACACTGCCATTCGAATTAAAACACAATGAAAGATTCTGTTCAAATGAATGCTATCGTCTCTTGTCTCCGAGCATTATCATCTGGCGATCGTACTGAATTGTATTTCCATAGCCACTCAATCAACGAAGAGTGAATCACAAGTAGGCAAAGCTGATGTTCATTCGACTTGCGTGGTGGAATGAAGTTATCTACAAACAGTTTAATCTTGTTCCCTCACTGAGTTTCTGCATATGAATCCTTCACCAACACATTTATCGGGGTGGTTGTTTCAAGCACGGATAACAATAAATAATTTTCACCGATTTTCACGGCAGTCACCAACACTGTCTTCACGTACTCAGAAGTACCCCCTTTGCACTTCTTCAAGAGCTTCAAACGTGTCTCGAACACGTCGCAAGCAGCACGCGCGGACTGCTTGACATTGCGTCGCAAATTTGGAGAATTATCGTCTTGAACTGGACCAAGGTGTAGACCTTGTATTCGTCCCGATTCGAAAAAAGAGATGACTCAAATTCGGTTACAAAGCAGAAAGTCGGTCAAATTATCCCGACCCCAATTCGGACCACAGTTGCTGGAACA
The DNA here is from genome assembly GCA_034211315.2 of Aedes japonicus. Taxonomy (NCBI): domain Eukaryota; kingdom Metazoa; phylum Arthropoda; class Insecta; order Diptera; family Culicidae; genus Aedes; species Aedes japonicus. The sequence goes on along the minus strand of JASCZW010008398.1, from coordinate 6,608 downwards.
CGCAGTCATCTCCGTAGAGGCTTCGGAGACTGGGGGCAACAACCTTCTCCAAAACCTCAGTTTCGTGGTACGCCGCTTTGATTTTGACGTTTTTTTTTCGGTGAAGACCAAGGGGAGCTTACCACGTTAGCATGCTGCACATCCGTTAGCGTAATTATATAGAGCTAAAGCTGACACCAATACCAATACAGAATATGTACATGGCGCATACCTGCATAATTATGAAAATTTGTTTTCGAACTCATTGAACACCGTGTATTCTTCGAACGATTTGTCAACTGTACATGTGCATCGAAATCCTCGCATATTAGGCAGATAGCTTCACCAGGAAGGGGGTCAAAAATCCTTATGCTGTTCTCTAATCATTCACTTTCCACACTGCTCGTGGCCCAGTTTATCCAGAGATATGTAGAGTCGTTTCATCACACGACCGTAGAAATGACCTGCAACTTAGGTTCGTATGATTCCTGAAATTGGTCGTACATGATTGTGTCTGTGACATGTCTGAAGGCAAATACAACCGGTTAGGAGCGTGTTCTGTTCTGTAATAAAACTCATAATGTGAGTCTTCACGGAATCATATTCCATGGTACTGCGATCGTATTTGCCTCGTAACGATGTTCTGCCGACACCATCTTTCTTGGTACCACTAATGCTATAAGCGTGCAATTCCGTCAGCCTTGACCAATGCATGCTGCTAGATGGATGGCGAAAGCCATTTATAGCTTGAAAACATGGCTATTCCGTGCGCAATTCAAACTTCAAGAAAACTTCAGGACTTCTGGATATTTGTACGTTTCTGGTATCAATGTATATTGAGGCCTGGTTTTCAGCAACTCGTCCAACTTTGTCAACTAAAATGGATCTTCTATTGATCTCCAGGCTCCAAGAATTCCAAACTATTAATTTGGATGCTGCAAACAATGCTAAAAATAAGTTTTCTTCACACATGTGGTATTTGAGCGAGGAACTTGTTGGTCTCCCCATTTCGATGAAAACCTTCCGGATATAGAACGACAGGACCTCGCACGATCGATTAAAGCTAAACTCGCGATAAAAGTCGGAGGAAGCGAGATGTTCAATCCAGAGATCTGTTGAACATCTCCATAGCGCATTTGGGAACTGAGGAACTCAACACATTTTTTTACAAGCGGTATAGATTCTGCTAGCGCACCACGGTCATAATTAGTTGTAGTAGCTCTATTATGATCAGCAAGTCATATTAATGTTATCTCAACCGAATGGCAACAAGCGTGCTACTAGGGTGGCTTCATGGTCCATAAATGAGGCCAATATTCATGGAAGAAACATCGTTGATAATTTGAAAGTCGTAAACGATCACGGAGAAAGAGCCATCAAAGTGATTCAAGATTATAATGGTAACATACCTCAAAACGAAAAATACTCCCAGAACCTTATTGTAAACTTTGCTAATTTGAAGAAAAGTACAATTTTTGATCAGTATTCGATATGACATGTAAATTTTTTAATCAATATATAAATACGTTGAAATAAGTTCAAGATCCATGTGTACTCTCAATTATAAGATCATTCTCTATTTCTCTCTCTCTCTCTCTCTCTCTCTATCTAAATCTATCCATGTAAAGCGAAAGAAGGAGGAGTTCTTTCGCTTTCTTTCTCTCTGTTTTCATTTCATAATTTTGTCATTTTAAATATGAACAAATAATATGTTGTACGACATTCAACATATGGCGTAGTGAAGCACACATTCATTATCGGTAGAGCATGAATTGATACGCGGACGCCTTTAAGGTCACAAAATTCCCCGCTGGACCTATAGATGATCTGTTTTCGGTCGATATTTGCTACCGATCGACATTTTGCACTTAGGCCCATTTCGGCAACTCTAAACCTTAGCGAAAGATCTGAGGTTACAGGTATGATCATCTGATGGACTCCTAAAGATCATTTCCCGCATGGAAAAACGTGATGCCTGATTATTTTTTCAGATAAGCCCCGCCCTAATGCGGCATCCACTGCTCTCGAGACTTCACGCCAGAGCTGGTTTGTCGTTTCTTCGCCAGCAACAAACGTTGTCGTTCTTGTTTCGATTACAGGAGTCGGTTAGCGTTCAAAAGGGTCATCGTCTACTGGGAATTCGGAGCTTCTCGTTCGTCCCGACTCCGACTCCGGTGCTGGATGACCGTTGCTCACCATGCTCGGCGAAATCCGATCTCTGACAGAGCCGTGCTGACTTGTCTTGTTCGAAAAATCGGACTATCCATCAGCTTGAGAATCGGATGCTATCAATTGCAGTACAAAGGGCATCGTGACAATTATTCTGGAAAAACCACAAGACGCATCCGATAACTCCTGAAAAATGATCCAATAACAACTTCAATGCGATATGTAAACATACTTTATCATACAGAAAAAAAAGAAGCTGGGAAAGGCATCAAAGAAGGCAGTGACACTGGTATGCGGTTATTGTCCAAAGCGGTATGAGAGTAACGGCATAAATTTATCGTTGCATAAAAACTTGTAAAGTTTGTATCAAACCGATTTCTATCAGATACAAAACATAAAGTATTGGTTGTTCTAAAACTCTAAATTGAGTTGTATACTCCACACTTTCAAGATTAGTGGAATAGAGGGACAAGCGCATGAAAATATGAAATCGTCGTTTGCTCGAATCACTGTTTTTGCAAATGTTACTTTTATCCGGTTCACGGCAGAAAAGTCCGTAGTAGTCAGACACAGCGAGCTCTCGAAGTGCAACAAGTGTCCTCCCCCTTCTCCCTCTTCAAGGTAATACCGAAAGGTTGTCCCGGAGAGGGCTGGAGGCACGGAAGGGTTTTTAGTTTGTCGAATGGTTTTCACTCCTCAACCCTACACCCTGAGTTCTTGAAGAGCCTGATTGCAGATATGCCTACCCTCCCAAAAAAGAACCTTTCTGTAGATACCCCTTCCGGAAAATATTGCTGCATTCATGCTCGCGGGAATAAAAGAAGGTGAAACTTCACGGATAAAAAGCATTCATTCTGCAGGTATCTATTACTGTACATCGACGGAATGCAGATTTGACAGAAATATATGAGATATTTCATGTCAGTTCTGGAATCAAATAAATACCTGAATCTAGCCTGTGTATGAAAGATCTTACACGTTGTATGGCGCATTAAAGGTTGCAGTCACGTTGTTTACGCCTTTTAGCCTTACGCCTCCGGTTGAATTAAACGAGCGGAAGTCTTACGTGCTTGTTAAAAATTAATTATTTTCTGTGTTCTTACTGCATTAGCAAATTGATTGCCAAACCAGTACTTTCATTCCAATTTTTTTCACACGCAAAAAATGATTTTTATAAGTTAAGCACGTCTGTTCTTTGCTTTCTATTAGCGAAATTGTGCCTAGGCATTTTTGATCCATCTGAACATACGTTTAATGGTAAAATAATAAAATTTTCCTTTTTGTTCAAAATCTCATCGTACAACTTACGGGTTCTGTTTATAACTTACTACGTTTGAGCTTTTTTGCACTGCTTTTCATTGAGCTTGAAACTACGTGCCTTAACGCTAAGACTTGTTCGATTGATTTTTTCACGTTTGTTGCATTATAACTTTTTTCAAACTTCAAGCTGCACACAAATCATTTGGTTCACATTTGGTCATGATGGATCAGATCTCCGGACCGGACCACGACCGGATAATTCTTTGCAAAATATTATGTGCCCCGAATCGATGAGAGCGTCTTTCAACTGTATGAATCTTGGACATACGCTATCAAGTTCCTATAACTGAGATTTCTGAGCACAAGCCGCAAATACACTGGGGGACTTCAGGCGTAGAAAATTTTTTAAGAACCGCGCTCCACTGGAGCATCCATTATTAATTGGTACAGCGTTGTTTGTTTGTTTGATTGTGATTTTGAAGTCTTAAAGAATCCTTGAGTAATGGTCAACCTAACCTATAGTCATATGGAAAAATGACTCCCCCAATTTGTGGAGAGAATTTTGTCACAATCGTTTTACTTTTCTCTTCTGTTAACTCATTTTTTGTTGCATTCGAGTGAAAAATAAAAATGTCAGCTGCGTAATTAACTTGTTTACTATGCCGAGATCTCGAGTAAAATGAACAGCTGTCAAATTGGGTCTTGGTCTTGTTTGCAAATCAGCTTGAAGACGTATCCATGAAAAATATAGTGGTCTTATCTGACGATATAATACACAGATAAAAAGAAACACTGAATTTTCTGCCTTATCTAATGCACATAAAGGGAATGCTAGATTTGGCAGAAAATAATGGGATATTTCATGTAAACTTAAGCCAGATAACGCCTCTAGCCTGTTGTATGAAAGATTGCAAACAATATCGTTGTTGTTTACGGTCCTTTGGCTTAGAATTACACGAGAAATTTTACGCGCTTGTTAAAATTAATTATTTTTTTCTGTGTAGGTTATGAACATTGAACATTGAAAATGGCTACCGGAAGTCAAACAGTTTGAAGCTATTCCAGATCAATCAAACAGGCATCGAATGGTTTTCCGGACGGGCGAATTAACCTCAGTGAAAGATTGCTGTCCAAACTAAGCTCATGCTGGAGGATTTCTAGGGAACCACCAGACTGAAAAGCTGGAAGACAACGGATCGTAAAGTTTGTATTCGAAAAGTCCGGAATTGCACACTATTGGTGCCGCACCTGCCTGCACTGCACCGCACGCACCTGCCGCGCACCTGCACACCTGCGCACGCTACCACCACAAAAAAAAAGAAGAAAAAATTATTAAAAAATTAGTGCATGATGTTGTGATATTATTGGTAAAATATTAAAGAAAAACAAAATTTAAAACAACATTTATTGTGTTGGTGCATTATTAATTATTGAACATTATTAAATTATTGGTGGTATTATTCTTATATGTGCATTCGTGTATGTAATTAATGATTGTGTGGTTGTGAACAAGAAGAAAAATATGAAAAAAAAAAACATGAAAATATTAAAAATATGTGCTATGGCAGCTCATGGCGTGCACACATACTGTGCATATTAAAAAAACATGATATTAATTATTATAATTATTATTATGAAAAACAGCGCAAAAAAAAACAATTGTCTCGCCAATGCGCTCGCATATTTCTTTATACAGCAACTATTATATTATGGCATGTATAAAAAAAAGAAAATATTATAATTGGTATGGCGGCAGATATGAGCGTATTATTAAAAAAAAAAATTTATGGTTGAAGAAGAACATTATTATTAAAAAAAATTAAAATGAAGAAAAAAATTATGTATTATTAAACATTATTCATATTATTATATTAATATTGATTTTGTGTATTAAAAAAAAAAAAGAAATTAGTATTGGCATGGCCTTAATGGCATTATTATTGTTCGTGTTATTATGGTGCAATTGTGTGTGTAATGTGAAGAACATTCGCTGTGTGAAAGAAAGAAGAAGAAAACAATGTGATAATATTATAAACAATTATTATGCATGTATTAACATTGTATTAAAAAAACAAAAAAAATATTAAAACATTATTACCCAAGCATTATGTTCTTATTATTATTGTTATTGTATTATTACATTATTGTTGTTATTGAAGAAACATTGTTGGTATTTGAAGGATTTGAAGAAAAAAAAATTAATGGTGAAGAAGAAGAAGAAACGTTAATTATTATGATGTGAAAAAGAAGCATTGACAAAAAATATTTATTATTATTATTGTTATTGTTATGGTATTATTATTATTATTGCTGTATTAAATAATATGTTGTAAAAAAAAAATGCATCATCATTTTAAAAAAAAATGTGCATCTTTATTAAAAAGAAGAAGCATATGGCATCTCATCATGCTCTTGATATTAATATTAATAAACATTTTATATGATAATTCTGTAACAACAATTTATAGCATATTATTGTATATTACATTCTTATGAACAAAATATTGCATTGTAAAACATTGTGCGTTCTGGTGCTGCATGTGGGCATATTATATGTATTATTTTCCTTGTGTAATGTGATATTGATGTATTGTTATTGGTTATCATTGGTGTTGTTATTGGTGGTTATTGATGTTATTGAAGAAATTGTGGACATTATTATTATTATTGTGTTGGTGAACCAACAATAAAAAAATTATTATTGTGGTGGGCATTGAACATTGGTATTGAACATTCGTTATTATTGATGTGGGCAGTATTGTGTTATTGGCATTAATTATTGGTGACAGTAATACGATATTGTGTTATTATTTATTATGAAAAAATTATTAATGAAAAACAACCATGCATTAAAAAAAAAAAAAAAAAACATATATTTTTTTTTTTTTATGAAGAAAGAAAGACATATATGTGTGAAACATTATTATTGTGATATTATTATTATGGTTATTGTTCATTTTATATTATGAAAAAAAAAAAAAAAAAAAAAAAAAAAAAAAAAAAAAAAAAAAAAAAAAAAAAAATACAAAAAAAAAAAAACATATGTAATACTGTATATTATTATATGGTACATTATATTAATATATGTATTTATGTAGTATATTAACATGTACATATTAATATGATATAAACGTTTCTATGTGTGAAAACATTATTAACAAAAAAATTATTGTGTGTGTGGCATTATTATTAACCTTATT
>JASCZW010008397.1:0-51393 GCA_034211315.2 Aedes japonicus | reverse complement strand
CGGCAGCTAGATTTTACCGCATCGAAGTGTGGGCGGAACGATAGGAGAACGGTCGATCTGTACCCCGATGATTTTTACCGAAGATTGTTGTTTGATTTGTCTATCACCAACAACAATCGGTGATGGGAGTGAACGGTGTTTTTGTTGGCATACGTGCATGAATGCACTTTTTCCGCAGATAGCTGGAATCCAGCGAGTGTAGCCCACGAATGGACATGTTTGATCGCTTGGGATAGTTTTTTGCGTAAAGCTAATAGAGTGCTCCGCACTACCATTATCACTATGTCGTCTGCGTATACAAAAATGAAAATTCCGGCGGGTAAGTTGAGAAAGATGCTGTTCATACGGACAAGAAAAAGAGTAACTGCAATCACCGAGCCTTGTGGTACACCTGTTTCTTCGCTGAATTTGTCAGAGCGGTGGTTCCCAATGGTAACCTGGAAAGTCCGGTTCCGAAGAAACCCTTTCAGAAAAAACATAATATGGCCTTTTAGACCCCAATTGATAAGTTGTTCAAGTACTCCGGGCATCCATGCCCGGTTGTAAACATTGGCTAGAGTCAAGGAAGCGATTTCGACATGATTCCCGCCTTTCATAGCATCATCCAGTGCTTGCCCAAGGGTGCCGAGGTATGTATTTGTGCCGAAACCAGGCCGGAGGCGTGTTGCCGATTGTCGAGAAAACCGTAAGAATTGAGGTAACTGATAAGCCGACGGTTGACCATCCGCTCCATTATCTTTGAACCGCAACAGGTTAAGGAAATGGGCCGATAATCCTCTGGTGATTGACCCGTTTTGCCCGTTTTCTTAATAGGGATGACTAAGCTGTGATTCCAAGACGACGGGAATGTGTTTGTGGTCCAATGGTGGTTTAAGAGCTTCAGTAAGGTGACCCTTCCAACTGGAGGTAGGTTCCGTAGTAGAGGGTATCCAATATCGTCAGGACCAGCGGAGTTTCCCTTGCTCGGGACAGAGCAAATGTTAATTCTTTCATCTGGAACGGTTGATTAATTTCGAGTGGAGAATCTTCAAGCGGAATGGATATGTCCGCGATAGAGTTGCCTGGAAGGGTTATTTTTCGGCGGAAGTCGTCCGGGTAGCTAAATATTGCGGATAAACTGTCGAAATAATCGCCCAAAGAGTTGGCAACCGACATGGGATCGGTGGTTGAGCAACCATTGATTTTTAAAGTAATTCCTTGCTGTTTCCGTTTTCCACTAAGGGAATTTACTCTCCTCCAGAGCTCGCTAGCTGTCTGGTTGGGGCCAATTCCGTTGATGAAGTCTGTCCAACAGGCGCTTTTGGCGGATCTTATAACATCACGACAATGATTTCTTTTTCCCGGTAGGAAAAGGCAGCCTCCTCCTTCTGGGGGTGCCCCAATGGAAGTCGCTTTAAGGCTCGGAGAGCCTTTCTCCTTGCTTTAACGGCATTTTTAGTTTCATCTGACCACCAGTGGAGTGCCCTTCTACCAGGACATGGACTGGTTTTGGGATGCATGTTTTGGCAGCCCCTAGGAGACTTGCAAAGAAGTCGTCGATGGAAGTGGGGCTATCTTTGCATATGTCGCCGACTGACGTCTGAAAGGTGTCCCAATCAGCTTGATCGTATTTCCATCGTGGTCTGCGGGATGTACAGGGTGTTTGATTGTTGGATCTGATTACAATCGGGTGGTGGTCACTTCCCATCGGGTCATCGCGTGCTTCCCAGTGGAGTAACGGGAGCAGACAAGGGCTGCAGAAAGATAAGTCTAGCACGGATGATCGTTTTCCACTGGTGTAGGTGGGAGTTCCATCATTTAGGAGGACTAGGTCTGCTCGTTCAATGACTTTGTGAATATCGATCCCGCGTCGGTTGTTGGATCGGCACCCACGACACGTGGTGCCCGTTGAAATCACCTAATAGAATAATAGGACCTTGTATCCTATCTAATATCGCTGTGAGTTGATTTTGTAAGTTGTCAATTTTACCGGTGGGTAAATAAACGGAGATGATCGTAACCATGAATGGGTACGTTAACTTGACAGCCAGGATCGGGAGGTCAGTATCGCAGTGAATAATTTCAAAGTCCGTGGGGAGCCGAATCCCAATAGCCGTGGATTGGTAGTTGTTCTGTCGGCTATTAAGGATCCATTTATACCTTCCGGACAGTGAGCGATTGAGTCTGTTGACGTCGGCTCGATGTATCTCCTGGATGGCGAGAATCGTGGGGGAGAAATCGTGGACCAGCTGTTCGATGTCACCGATATTGTTGAAGTAACCGTTGATGTTCCATTGGAGAGCATAAGCAAAATCACTTGATTGACGGCGTGGAGCCTGGCTAAGGGTAGGAGGAATAGAAGCAAGGGTAACATTGTTGGCGGAAGTGTCTGGTAAAGGATTGGAGTGGTTTTTGGGAGTGGAGATGGATGAAACTGCTACCAAAGGGGAGGTAGTGGCTTTGTTGTTTCTGGCCAAGTATTGTGAGGGTCCGGCGGTTATCGGCAGAGTGTCACCCAAACTTGCTCTCCATCGGTCGTATAGGGCAGCGTTTGATCGAGCACCTAGAGGAATGCAACCTTGACTACGGATTGTTACCGATCTTTGCAGTGGAAGAGATGGGTCTACGAAGGTCTCCAACGAGCGTCGGTGGTGATTCCCCGTTTTCTGTTCTTCATTGACTTCCGCTCTGGCGGGGCTCCAACTACCCAACGCCCTGTGCGTTTCCAAGTCCTTGTCCTTATCCAGCAAGGGATACGGGGAAACCTGCTTTTCCGTCTCGCATCCTTTGCCTTGACTTGCTTCTCTGTCGTTCTGTCGGGGATACGATGTTTTCCGCTTGTCCGTCCCATTTTTTATTATAATTCTAGCCGATCTTCGCAGTGGGGGAGATGGGTCTAGGATAGTCTCCAACGAGCGTCGGAGGTGTTTTCCAATTTCCGGCTCTTCCTGACTTCCGTCGGGGGCTCGGACTACCCAGGCCTATCCGTTTCCAAGTCCTTGTCCTTATCCAGTGAGTGATACGGAAAACCCGCTTTCCGTCTCGCATCCTTTGCCTTGTCTTGCTTTTGTCGTTAATCTTCGGTCGGCTTCCGCTTGTTTGTCGTATTTCTTGTTCTAATTCTAGCCGATCTTCGCAGTGGGGAGATGGATCTAGGAAAGTCTCCAACGAGCGTCGCAGGTGTTCCAATTTCCAGTTCTTCACTGACTTCCGCTCTGGGGGGGCTCGGACTACCGAGGCCCTATCCGTTCCATGTCCTTGTCCTTATCCAGCGAGGGATACGGAAAACCCGCTTTTCCGTCTTGCATCCTTTGCCTTGTCTTGCTTTTTGTCGTTATTCTTCTGGTCGGGTTTCCGCTTGTCCGTCCCATTTCTTATTCTAATTCTAGCCGATCTTCGCAGTGGGGGAGATGGATCTAGGAAAGTCTCCAACGAGCGTCGGAGGTGTTTTCCAATTTCCGGTTCTTCGCTGACTTCCGCTCTGGGGGGGCTCGGACTACCCGAGGCCCTATCCGTTTCCATGTCCTTGTCCTTATCCAGCGAGGGATACGGGGAAACCCGCTTTTCCGTCTCGCATCCTTTGCCTTGTCTTGCTTTTATGTCCTTCTGTGGGGGATGTAGGATTGCCTGCGTGTCCGTCTCAAAACTTTTTCTCCATTCCAGTGAGGGATACGGGTGGACCCGCTTTTCCGTCTCATAATCCGTACATATGTTTCCGTCCATTCCTCGGGTTTGAGAATTCATTATTATTGTGGTCAATCTGTCTGTGTAGTTTGCCAACGAGTGCCGAAGGCTGCCCGAGGCCTTATCCATACCAGTTGAGTTTGTTGGTGCCATATTGTGTCTAATGTCAGGTTTATATATGAAAGTGGAACATTCATCCTTCTCCACAACATCTATGCAGCTTATATTGTTGGGGATGGTGGAGCTGGTGTTAGCCATTGAAGTTGATTGAGGCTATGTTGCACGATGGCTATATGGGATGAGTGGTGTTGTGCTGGTTAATTGGAAGTATTATATTGAGGTTCCTTCCTTCACAACAGATTTTCATCTTCAGATGAAAATGTGGCGTCAATGGTGATTGGCTCGGGAACTTCATTTGTCTTGTTCGTAGATATGCTTTCCATCATCTCTGTGTCGCTAATATCGTGATCGGTAGAAGAAGAGGGCTTGCCATTCGTCTTACTTCGCTTTGCATTTATCTTGGTGCTATTGGATTGGGTCGTTTTAGAGATTTGAAGTTCGTCGTTTTTATTTTGATCTTTTGTAGGGGCCATAGAAGGTAGGGTATCATTTTGTTGTTTCCGCAGATCAGCAATAAGTTTGCGTTGGATAGTGTCTTTTTTCCGCAATGTCTGTAGCTCAGCAACGATATTGTCGAACGTACCATGATGGCGGGCGAGCTCAAGTCTGTTGCTAGTACTATCCTTGCTCACCTTGCCGAGAAGGTGGGATTTGGATGGTTGTTGGGTGATTTTCTCGAAATTGGTTGATGGGTGTGTAATTGGTGTGTTCTCTGAGGGCATCTCCAGTTTCTGCTCTAAGGCAGCGATCCGGCGATGACACTCCTCAAGCTCAGCGTCTTTTCTGGAAACGATAGTCTTAAGCGTGCCGATTATTTCGTTTTTCTTACCTAGCTCGATCAGGACTCGATCAAGCTTGGCATTTAGGTCATCAAATCGCTTGTCGTTCTCAGCTGCAACAACGGAAGATGTGGTTTGTTGCCGATTTTGTTGTTCGAATGTTCGACGCGCTGTAGGGTATGAAACACCCATATCGATCCGAATGTGTTGTATAGCCACTTCTTTCTCATAACAGGGGCATTTTCGACTGGAGACTGAATGATCGCTCGTTTTGCAATGCTTGCAGTAGGTCGTTTCCTTGCACGGCTCGGCGAGGGAACTTGAGTGGTTTCCGCAGCAGTTGGCACACGTTGGAGTTAGCTTCTGGCATCTAGCACGGGTGTGCCCGTACTCAAAACATCCGAAACACAACATTGGTGATGGGTAGTATGGGCGGGTGCGGCATCTAATCCACCCAAAATTAACATTCTCCGGGATAACGGTCCCGTTGACTGTTAAGATCAGTGTTGGAGTGGGGATACGTTCCTTACCTTCGCCCCCAGATTTGGTGATGCGGCGTAGGTCACTTATACCTTGATCCTTGAGCGAGGCCTTGATTTCGTTATCGGAGTAGTTGATGGATTCGGTACACGATATAACACATTTGCTGAAGTTGTATACCGGGTGGTCTACGATTCTTACTGCAAAACCGTCGTCAAGTTTCTGCATTTTTTTGAGTGCCTCAATTTGTTGCTGGTTACGCATCTTGATAACGTAACTTACGCCACGCTTTTCGGGACATGCCTCATCAATCTTCAATCGTAGGAAGCCCTCCACTGACTTCCTAATTAGGAAGGGATTCTTCGGGAGTTCTCCTTCAATGGCCTCGAGTCGTAGAATTGTAAGCTGTCCGAAATTTCCTTCTGGGTCGCCCCAGCTAGGAAATGATTGCCCCGCGTATCTGCCGTCCCTCCTATTGGGGTGGGGAGAGGAGGGTAGTCTCCCGACAACATGTCGGAAGACGGCCAATAGCTTGAATTTTTTTAATTATTATTTTGTTTTTATCTTCCTAATTTTCTTTAAGTTTATTTGTTTTTTCACGGTAAGAGAATATTTTTATGGCCCTCGATTGAGTCTTATTTTTTCGAATCACAAACATAAACACTCGACTACCCGAAGCACTTCGAAACTTTTTGCTAGGTATGAATTTCCCTCGTTATGAGTATCCTTGCAATACCGTGTACCACGCATCGGCCGGAGTACCATTAACCACACGCAATTCTTGTACGCGATCCGAATTGTTTGCAACACTTGTACGCTATTCGATATTCAAATTGATTCAACAAACACTGAACTTGGTTGCAACACTTGCGCGCAATCCGACATTCGAGATTGCAAGAAAATCACAAGCTTGGTCGGTGGAGCTTTTCGATACTTGTATCCAACCCGATTGTTTGTAACGCTCTTTAACCGCGATGGTGGTTGAGAGCGTCTATTTGCAGTTGCTAAATAGCACCAGCGAGCGTCCTTTCGCATTGAACCATACACAATTCACCTTTATTTCCGCGATACGCGCGGCATCTACCGTCGAAATAATACAACGAACGACAAGACTGGGATTCGTCGCACAATTTCACCTATTTTACTTGAATAATTAATGACCCTTGCACACCTGACGAACTGAAAAAATAACGGAGTGTTGAAAAATATTGTTGATCAGCATATGCTTGGCTGACGACTGATATAGTAAACAAATTTCCAAACGTCTTCAGGAAAGATTTTTCAGCGCCAATTGTGGGTTATGAGGCGGAATTGGTACTAAGAGACGATCAATCAATTTTTAAACGTGCTTATGAGGTGCCGTTTCGATTGAGAGACAAGGTTTGCGAATATTTGGACAAATTAGAAAGAGAGAATGTAATTACACACTTAAAAACAAGTGAATGGGCATCTCCTATTATTGTTTTGATTAAGAAAAAATGATCAAATCAGGCTAGTCGTAGACTGTAAAGTATCAATAAACAAGCTAATAATTCCGAACACATACCTTTTACCAGTAGCGCAAGATTTGTTCGCACGTTTATCTGGATGTAGAGTTTTTTGTGCCTTAGACCTGGAGGGAGCCTATACCTAACTTTCCATATCAGAAAAATTCAGAAGGTTCATGGTCATTAATACACTAAAGGGACTGTATACATACAACCGTTTGCCTCAGGGAGCATCTTCTAGCGCATCGATTTTCCAACAAATCATGGAACAAATTCTAGTTGGCATTGATAATGTTTCAGTTTATTTAGATGACGTTTTGATTGCTGGAAAAGATTTTGAGGACTGCAGACGAAACATATACATGGTTTTGGAAAGAATGTCAACAGCAAACGTTAAAGTGAACTGGGAAAAATCCAAGTTTTTTGTATCAAGACTAGCTTATCTAGAGCATTTTATCACAGAAAAGGGAATGTTACCAAGTCCGGAAAAATTCGCAACAATTAAAGACGCGAAAGTTCCTAATAATGTTTCAGAATTGAAAGCCTTCTTAGGACTAGTTAATTATTACAGAAAATTTGTCTCACATTTGTCATCAAAGCTTCGTGCATTGTACATACAATCTTTTGAGGAAAAATGTGACTAAAGATTGCCAAGAAGCTTTTGAGACTAGTAAATTACAATTGCTTAATGTAGGCCTTCTAGAATATTTGATCAAAAAAAAAACGTGAGTAGTGGTTTCCGATGCATGTAACTACGGCTTAGGTGGAGTTCTTGCTCATGTGATCGATGGAGTAGAAAAACCGATCTGCTTTACCTAGTTCTCTTTAAACGAAGCACAGAAGAATACCCAATATTACATTTGGAGGCGTTGGCTCTGGTATGCACAATCAAAAAATTTCACAAGTTCATTTATGGTCAAAAATTTACTGTTTATACTGACCATAAACCGTTGGTAGGGATTTTTGGTAAAACAGGAGGAAACTCTATCTATGCCACTCGATTGCAGCGATACATATTAGAGCTGTCGATATACGAATTTTAAATTGTGTATCAACCATCATCAAAAATGGGAAATGCTGACTTTTGCTCACGGTTTCCTCTACAACAAGGAGTTCCAAAAAAATGTGACGTAAACTACGTCAAAAGATTCAATCTTATCAATGAGTTACCCATGGATTTTTCTAAAATTGCCAATAAAACTTCAAGTGATGCTTTGCTTGTTAAATTGATGTCCTTCCTAGAGAATGGTCAATCGGCTAAAATTAACAAAACCTTTTTAAACATTCATGCAAATCAGCATGATCTTGAAGTAGTTGAAGGTTGTCTAATGTTTCAAGATCGTGTTGTTATTACTTCAAAATTTCAAAAATACATTACTTCGTATGCTGCACGTCAACCATTCTGGGATTGTGAAAATGAAGCAGCTGGAAAGACGAACTGTCTATTGCCTGGTTTGAATAAAGAGATTGCGGACTTCGTAAGGAATTGTGATAAATGTACCAAAATGTCTCCTGTACCAAAACCGAGAACAACCACAAAGTGGATTCCAACGACGAGACCGTTTAGCAGAATACACGCTTTTTTTTCTTTGAGCAAAAAGTATTCCTACTCATCGTAGATAGCTATTCCAAATGGCTAGAGATTGAGTGGATGAGGACTGGCACAGATGCTTCTAGAGTGATTCGAAGATTTGCCAAAATATTTTCCAATTTTGGGTTACCAGACGTGGTAGTTACTGATGGAGGACCCCCATTCAATTCTTCGATCTTCATATCCTTTCTTGAACGACAAGGAATAAAGGTTTTAAAAAGTCCGCCTTATAACCCATCCAGCAATGGGCACGCTCAACGAATGGTAAGGTTGTTAATAGATGTTTTAAAAAAAAATCTGCTAGATGCCAGAAATCAGGAATTGGGATATGGAAGATCAGATCAATTACTTTTTGATTAACTACCGAAACACATGTGTGACGAAAGATGGTACTCTACCATCCGAGAAAATCTATAATTACAAACCAAAGATGTTGGTAGATCTTATCATCCCAAAAAAGCATTATTCGAGACAACTGGTTGAAACCCCTACTAGTTTTAAACATCACATAAAAATGGTGACAACTTCAAACGAAAAATTAGTCAATAAAGATCCGTTTGATAGTTTGACATCAGGAGACATGGTTTGATTGAAAAATAATCATATGAATTACGTAGAATGATGGATCAAAGCCAAATTCGTGAGACGTCTTTCCATTAATATATTCCAGGTGGCAATTGGAAACGTGATTACAAACGCACATCGAAATCAACTGAAGATTCCGAAGATTAAATCTCCTACCTTGAACGTAATAATCCCAGTTACCTCGAATAAAAAGAAACGGGTGGTGACGGTAGATGATGAATACTGTTTCTTGGAAGATCCAACGTCATCAGCCTTGTATAATAAAGAAAATGCGAGCATGAAACCAATGATAGATCCAGCTACTATTACTCCAACACTACGAAGATCTTCGTGAATGAAGAAACGGAAAATTAACGAAGAATTCGTATAGTTATAATTTGTACATTCTGACATTGTAGTTGAGCTTTAGTTCTTTCGAATTTAGAAATGAATTATTAACGATTGTAATTACTAGGTATTTTGAATTATATTCATTCGAGATTAAAAAAAAAATACACATATATTGTTGTAGTCGATTTTATTCTTAAATTGTTAAACTATTGTCTTTAGGGGAAAGAACTGTACTGCCTGTAACCGCATATCAGTCCCATATTGAAAAACAGCAAACCGAGAAAACGGTCATTCAAGTTGGAGAAGCATTTTTCTTGATTCAGCCTGTTTGGCGTACTTTTTTACTCTATATTTTGATAGTTTATATGTAATAGTATGCATTGTTTACTATAAAATAAAAAAAAATAAAAAAAAATGTGTTTTTGAGGAAAAAAACGCATTGGGACAAGATATGCAGTTACTTTGTCCATCAAGCATGAATGTAACCGCATACCAGTCCCATTCTGTTTGTTCAACAATATCGCTTTGATGCGGTATGCTTTGGCATGGGGTTCGTTCAAATATTACGTAAGACATTTTCCGACCATTTTAACTCTCCCTTCACCATGTAGTACATTCATAAGATATGATCAACACCCCTCCCTTTCCATGTAACGTGGCCAAAACTTAGAATTATAAATTTTGAACATAAAAAGATGCAAAACATGCTCCCGTTATTTAGCGTATTATGTGATATTTGACAGGCTGGAACGACTTGAAAATTGCTGTTTTAAGCTTGGGTTTCACGGAGATTTAGCATTCCTTTATGAAATCAAAATGTCCTAGAGCTGATCAAGATTTACTTTGGTGATAGTGATGAAAGTTCAGTCGACGAAGATTGTGGCTTTGATGCGATGCCAAGAGCTGGTAAGTTTTTTTAATCTAAAATCGTGAAAAAATGCAAGGGTTTTGGTCGAACTTTTACTTCTTTCTTGTCGGACAAGAAAGAAAGGGATCATGGAAATTCGATAATGTGAGCCAATTCTTATTTTCAAATGCAGATCAGTTTAAAAGCAGTCTGGTGAGGATGCAACATGTGGAAGTTTGTGTTCCATAAAAGCGGAAAAACTTGTGTCAGTGGATAATGATCCTCAAGGTGATACAGCTTTATATGCTTCATCTTCAAATGCAGATCAAGAGAAGGTCCGTGATGCATTGAATGATGTTTCACGTTTTATTCATGCGGATCATGATTCAGATAGTAGCTTTTTGCCACAGAGACGAAATCAATGAACACCGGAACAAAAAAATCACAAAAAAACAATTTCGGAATCGTGACTTAACAGGAAGACGGCGCGATTTACTAGGTACCCCTTGGTACTCAACGCTGAAAATTTCAGGATAACTAGTTCATAACATACTCTTCCAAATACAATTAATTTGAGACCCCGCCAAGACCCGCATATTATTTTTTAGTTTGTTGAACATTACGTTACATGTGAAATATAAATTGGCTTATAACCTGTACTATTTCAAACTGACGTTTTACTAGGTACCCTTCAGTACCTAACGCGGAAAATTTCAGGAATAGTTGTTCATAAGATAATCTTTCAAATACAATCTGTTTTAGACCCCGCCAGGACCCGCCTACCCTTTTTCAGGCGGTTGATTATGACGTCACACAGACACTTCAATCACCATATATCAAAATGTGGTCATCAGAGAGCATGGCTGTGTTCTGCAAAAATGTTTATTTTAATAATTTCTACAATTTCTTACAACATATTGAAATCGTCAAATTTGAACAAAGTTCTAGTTATCTAAAAAAAACAGTTTTAAGGTAGTGCTGAACGAAAACCATTTATATCTCTTTAACGTTAGGCTCTAGAAACTTAAAGTCTTGAGCAACTTTTCTTAAAATTGACTGCTCTACAACTTTGTCGAAGACAACAACCCGTTATCTCATAGCTGGAAAAAGTTAGAATTTGAAAGTGTAGTTAAGCCCTTATGAAAGGTTAGGCGTGTTTTTTCAAAAAATGCGGAATAACATTTTGAGCAACTCTTTTGAAGACACCTACTCGATAAAATGACGACAAAAGAGTGTAAATGGTTTTGACCGTCTTTTTTCAGAATTGTGCCACTGTGCGGCGCCGCGCCTTGCTCTTGTTGTAATTTTGGAGAATTTCGCAGGCATTGACGCTGACAGGAAAAACCAATTAACTTAAAACCATTTTTCCATTGGTCGAGAAAGAGAAGAAAAGATCTTTAATTGAATTGCCTCAAACTGGACAAACGGGAGACTGATTGGTAGAATGGATTTTTATTCCAATATTATTCCTATTTACATTTACATTTTTTGCTAAATTTGTTATTTTATTATGCCTCTAAGAAGGATTAAACATTTAAGAAATACAACCATAATTCTAAAAGGTGTTAAATATTTTTAATTTAGTGCCACATCTAAAACGAGACTCATATGCGGTTACTTTAATTATGGGACTCATATGCGGTTACTTTCACGATGGGACAAACCAACCTGATATTTTTTTCACATTTTTTGTAACTAACAGATAAATTTTATTATTGCTTTCGAAAATATGATAAAAAATAAGGCAATTGCGCAACATAACTCAAAAACGTCAAAAAGTAATATGGGACTGATATGCGGTTACAGGCAGTGTAGTATCAGTGTATTGGACATCGGTGCAGATACCGTTTTTTATGCATGTATTGCTAGAAGACTTCAGATAAATGAGTGCCCCGAGGTCAAGAGCATATAGTATAAATAAATTATGATCAGTTCATACTCGAAGGACTTACCGATACGAAGTGTGTTTTACTTACTTATACCTAAACCCGAAATATAATAGACGGGAGGCAATGTGGCCACTTTTTTGTGTGCGTTGGGCAAAACAGTCAAGAAGTATTTGGCCAAAAGTCCTTTAAATACACTCCTTCGCACCTTTAGTATTGGTACTGGCCCTATGATGGAGAGTCTCATGCAAAACCAATGCAATTTTGATATTATATAAGCGGAGGCTAAATTTTACATCTAGTATAGTTTGCGCATTACTAGAGCAACGGATAGTGCTTTCATAAATTTAATTGGAATCAATCAATCAATCAGTCAATGAATTACTAGAAATGAAAAGAAAGATTAGTATTTTCCATTTAGTTCCCTCTACCTTTATTGCTTATCTTGACAGATACGCGTATTTCGTCTTCAATGTGCAGACTTCTTCAGTGTCGTGTACTAATAACACAACTGTTATTATTAGTACCCGACACTAAAGAAGTCTGCACATTGTAGACGAAATAGGCGTATCTGTCAAGATAAGCAATAAAGGTAGTGGGAACTAAATGGAAAATACTAATCGTTCTTCTCATATTCTGGTTACAGGTATTCCCTCAAACAGCTCACGCTTTCTAGGATTCAGTCAATGACTTATTAAAACCCCCATTAAACGTAATGATCAATTTTGTTTCATTTATTCAAAATTGAAAGGACTAATACCTCCACCAATGAATGGTACAATTACCCCATTTGGATGATTTTTTAACTTGATAGCGCGCTGTTAATCGTACATTTAAGAATGGAGGGATCCGATTGGGCTTATTTTGAGCGAAACATTTTTAGGATGTTTCCATGCCAAAATCAATAAATTCAACTTACCTTCTCGCAGAGTTACAAAGTAATACGACTCCCGGGACGGTAGACTGTGGCCAAGCTCATTGACAGCGATCACCCGGAAGCTGTAAACAGTGAACGGAACTAGCCCCGTGACCTGGAAAGAGGCCTGATTGTTCTTGGTGTAAATTGGTTCCATCTGATCCCATTCACCGTTTTCGCCGACTCTGCAAGAAAAAGGAGGGAAAGAAACCATAAACAGAACGTTCCAACGAACCAACAGAATGTCGTGAAATTTTTTCCAGCAAAAGGAAACGACGACAGAAAACTGTTATAGGGTATGGTGCTTTTCCGACTTAATCCCCACTAAAATTCATCATATACCCGAAATTATCGAATAAATATTTCGTGTTAATGCTTCAACAGTCAAGAGAGATTTACACTCAGTGAAACAAAAATAGCACCACCATATTTTTTGAAATATTTCTCAACTGTCCTTTTTTCGCATAGTTTTTTCACCTTTCTATATATTAATTTTTATTAACACTGTTTTTGACTGATTTTGCTGGTAGTTTTATAGAGCAGTAACATTCAAGCCAAACACCCTGTCTGTCATGTTTTTGTTTTTGTTCGCACCTACACACTAAGAAATTTGAATTTTACACGTAACATAATTCATGTTTGTAAAAAGTCGCGGAACGTAAAGACTGATTTCGTGTAAAATTATGTCTCTTTAAACTGACACAAAAGCAATTCGACGAAAGATGTGTTTGATTGAATTTATTTTTTCATCTTTTTCAACTAATTTTCATGTGCTAAGATATGTTTGCATGTGTCGGTCTCAGGGGACATTTACATGACATTTTGGTAGTGTGTAGTTCTTTCAGAACTTAAGTCTTTTTCAAATTGTAGTGATCTTCGATTATTGGGTCGATCATAGCATCTTCTGCTCGAAGAGAAGGATAACATCAAGGCGTCCCATGCACAGATGAAAATAAACTTGTAAAATGTTACCAATAATAATTAGCATTAGCATTAGCATTAGCATTGACGTTTGCACACCTCGTGGATGGAGCTACGATGAGGAATAATTCGTTGAAGACATTGCATGCCACCATGAAACGAAAACTGATACGTTTCTTCACGCAATAATCTCCACGAAGACACTCCTCGGTCACTCACCTGGCCACGTCCATGCAACCGTTGGTGATAGGGAGGATTTGGTATCTACCTTAAGAAGACACGGGGAACCCATGTAGCCTTCAGTAGATATCAAAAGAAAAAGGAAATTAATAGTCGGAGAGAAAAGTTGAACAGAATGCCCTGTTTGGTGTACAGAACAAAAATGTATTCAAAAGTGGTCGTTGGGAGCATCTTGTCTAAGAAGGTTAAATGATGCTCCATTTCTCTTCAAACGGTTGGGACTTTAGCATTAACTATAGTCCTAGCTCCTTATAGCTTATGGTTATAGCGCCATTACTCGCTCTCTGAAAGAGAAGAATGTCTGAAAATATAAGGGGGCAGTCACCGAGATAAGCCTATCCACTTCCATTCAACATTTCGCCAAACATGTTGAGTGTCGTAGATCCACACTCTCTGCGTACCACGGCCCTTACAACTGTTTGAATATTTGATAATTATCCTGACATCTATTGCCGAAAGCGCTGGAAACCTAAACAACCTTCATAGTCGTCTAAGAGATAAAAATGTGGCGAGTTTCAATACTTTATTTTCATTTGCTAAGTATGCATTACAGATGTGCAAAAAATAATTCTCGGCAAATTTATGGCGAATATTTAACATTCGTTGACCTTAGCCTCAATGGACTACAATTTGGTTTTTAAACAAGAACCAAACACTAAGTTTGTCGACGAAGTAACAGTTCTTAGGAAGTAACGAGATCACTGCATTATTTGGGAGTAACATTAACGGCATTACGTTGCCGAAATATGGTCCACGTGATGCGGTCAACTATGGACTTTTTTTGTATATGCAATGAGCCGAGTTGACTAGTTAGAAGAATAATTTACAAATCTGTTGTCACCACGGCTATGATCTACGGACAAAAGTAGCCGTTCTAATGAAATATAGTAAATAGAAATCTATCAGAGAACATGAGCGCCAGTTTGTGGAAGGTCTTGAGTCCTTAAAGCAGCTGAGAAAAATGTCAGCCAAATTTACATGGCGGGGGCAGTACTCGTTAAAACATGGTCCGATTTTTAAGTTGCCCATACAAGTTTAGATATGTAGTATAGAGATAGGGATAGAGATCGTTGGAAACTGAACGACAATATCCGACCAGAATGCAATATCAATACATATTTGAATATGTATTATTAGAAAAATACTCACAGTTTATTTTTAGAGATGCCCAGGCGATCTTTTTGAATACCAAACTGACTGCATGCACAACCAGCGATCCTTAGTACTTTTCAAACAGGAAAATCGAGTTTTTTGTCGGCCAAGGACCACCATGCTGAAACTCCAGTCTTGAGTCCAGTCCAGAACGGAAGTTATTTTTTGGTGGTACAATATAGCTTACGATACTCAATTTGGTTTCAACTCTTGGCAAATGAAAGCTTCGTCCTGAATGCAACTTTTATCACCATGAACACAACGAGGATGATTCAAGATACTGCTCTTTGGCACACGATCATCTTCAATGCAGTTTGAAATCAATTAAAAATCTTTTGCTTCTTAGAAAATAACGGAAATTTTCGGAAAAAAATGACAGCACAGGAAAAACACCTGTAAAATATTACCAATAATAATGCACATAAAAGGAACGCGGAAAATGTGTAAAATTTTGTGAGAAACTAATATTACATGACTCACTTTCATTTCACAGTAACTTTACAGATCGTAGCTGAATGTTATACAGTTTACGGAACTGTTGAACTTGTTAAGTTCATTCAATCCAACGCAGAAAACAGGAATGAAGAGGGTTCAGCACAGGAAAAAGTAATAAAAGCATTTGCAAACAAAGCTTTTCATCTTTCAACTAAGGGAAGGTCCATTAATTATGTCACGCAGTAGGGGGGAGGGGGGGTTTTGAGACAACGTGACGATCCATACAAAAAAATTTGAAGGTCCATACAAAAAACGTGACAAGGGGGGGGATGGGGGGTTATGAAAAGTCAATTTTTGCGTGGCGTAATTTATGGACGTTCCCTAATGGTGATGTCGATTTCTATGGGTAACTTAATTGAGCTCCCGAAGAGCGTTTGTTTGCAAAACCTTTAACCGCTTTGTCTAGTGGTTATAAAAAAACTTTCCCGACAGCGAACACTCAAGCAACAATCCAAAATGGCGTCCGATTGGTTTCAAACGAACCTTGCCGCTTCTACACGTCAAAGTAGTTTCACATAGGATCTTGTAAACATAATTAGACTTCGCAAAACTGCAGTGACAAATCATGTGCATTTCCGAGAAACTATTTACAGTTTAACTTTGTTTCGTGTTCCATTTATGTGCATGGATATTTACTCAAATTTACGCGAGATATTTGATTACACGATATAGTTGTGAATGATATTATAGAATACGCTATTGCTAATGTTCATATTTTGTTTCTTTGTGATGCTTGTCTCTCTAAAAGAGATATTGTTCGAAAAGAAGATCAAACCCTGCTGTCGGAAACTTCTTGAAAAATTGTGATAAAGGTGGCCGCATGGAGAAGCGTGAAAGGTAAAGTAAGCTTACAGTGAAGGATACCCGAGAGCCAGTTTGCAGAATCACAATGAACCGAGAAAGAACAGCCTCGCAAATTCGCGTGGCGATGGAAGCTTCCAGTTACCACACGTCGTGTTCAATCAATACTGTCGAGTAGCGAGAATTTTTGGTGGCGTAAGAGGCTGGGAGAAGCCCAACCTCACAGAACGGCATAAGCTGAATCGTATAAATTTACCAGAAAATTACATTTCTTGAACCGATGAATGGAAAAACGTGCTGTTTTCGGATGAACAGAAGTTTAACCTGACGGTCCGGATGGCTGACAGTACTACTGGCACGACTTGCGCATTGACTGGAATGTGAAAATGAGCAGGAACTTTGGTGGTGGAACACCTGATGGTTTGAGCGCCTTTTCCTTTCGAGAAAAGCTTCCATTGCGTGGGTTTCCACTAAGATGAAGTCCGAAGATTACGTGGTGGTGCTCGAAACCAGCTTGATTGAACACGGCGAGTCATTGATGGATCCAGACCAGATCCAGATCCAGAGTTTCTTAATCAGAAAACACGAGCTCCTGACTAGCGTGCTCCATAATGGATACGCATGTTCCTCATTGTCAGCCAGCTGTAGTAGAGTTCTGGTCACCAAGAACGATGATGGTACTAGTCCATAGGTGATCGTGAGGATCGTTGAGGAGCTCGTCTGATTGGAGTGAATCGGTGGGTTCAAATCGGTTCTTGATTTATTTCTGTAGCGGAGTGTACTTTGGATGTACCAGGATCTGTCGGTACATCTTTTCGACGTCTACCTTAATTGCTAGGAAATTTGTGGTTTTGGACCACGATATCCAGCAGTTTGTCCTGTAAAAGTCGGTTCCATACAAAAAGCTTGGTTCAGGGAGGATCCTGAGCGAGGTTTTGCTAGAAACCACGTAAACTCACCCAGATTATAGTGGTGGTACTGTACTCTTTTATTACCGCATGGTAAGGAAGGAAGCATTCTTTAGAGTCAGAGCAAGTGCCATCGAAAACTGGTCTCATATGACCTTAGTTAGAATTTTGCCATAAACTTGTCGTAGTCTTCCTTCAACTTAGGGTCCCTTGTGAACCTCAAACGGTCATCTGAAAACGGCGTATTGGCGATAGCCTTGGAATCGCCAACTATCTCACCGCAGTTTTGCTCCTTGAGGCAGTTCGACAATGTATCTGCCATCAATCGCTCCGGGAAACAGTAGACTGGAACAATTCTTTACACGCCTTCTCTTCCATCGACATGGACATTCCTCAATTTTTCCAAAAATACTCAACGAAATCGTCAATGAGAAGGGAAGTGGTGATGGGTTTTCAAGCAGACCGATTCCTGGTTCGGAGAAGAAAGATGGGCACCATCAGCAACAATTCAACCAAATATGTTGTCAACCAGCTCGTGGGAGTCATTCGGCAAGCTTGATTCGACCTGCGCTGGGAAACAGTCGAAAGTTGTGGGTTCTGATCACCGAAATCGATCTTGTTGGTATGGTTGAGGTTGGGATCAGCAAGGAAAATGCTGCTCGGAAGCTGTCTATCGTCTACTGAGGTGTCTTTTGCAGGGAGTTGGATATCATCGGTTTGAGAATCAGGAACGTTTCATCTCTCGAAAAGTTCTTCTTGCAGGAAAAAATGTTGGTTGTAACCGACTCAGTGACATGATCGGGTTTTCACCAATTACGTGAACGAGGATGTTCAGATGTTCAAAAACGTTCTAACAGACACCCTGGAAAGAACTCCCTTGCAGACATAGAGAATCGGCATGTGCTTGATTGTTGCTCTTCCATCACCGGCTGGTGATAACCTGACAGCATTCTGTTCTACAAACAAATCGGGTGCTTTTCAATTTCAATTTTCGAACACTCACAGAACTTGTCTGGAGCGGAGGCTTCCTGGCCTCTGTGGGTGCATCAGACACCGATGACGACGAATAGCTCATCGCTCTTGCTATGTTGGATATCATCAGCTACCATACTTGACGCTACAAGGCTGTTACGGGAAAGACTTGTCATCCGGATAGGTTGATCAGGCCCCATGAAAGACTTGGATGGCAATTTTGACGGCAATCGCTTGAAATTTACAAAAGACTCAATTGCCTTCAATCAAATCAATACATCAGCTAGACATGCCGGGATCTGTCATTCCAAAACGGGCACAGTGGACAGGAAACAATACCGCCTTGGATCAGATCCAGGGTCAAAAGAAGCTTTAGGGATGGAATATCTCAAAACGGGCGTAGTTGAAAACTGGAAACGGTGATACGGAGCACTTCAGAGTAATGGAGAAACAAATCTTCATGCACTGTAGAAATTTCATTCTTCCACGGGCCGTATAGTTCTTCTCCTATCGGTGGCTGGCAAATAGACTGACGAGCAAGAAAAAAAACTGATACTCTGAGTCCAACCGAAAATCTATCGAACTAGGGAAAACGCGAGAGAAGGTTATCAGTGTCTGTTATCGATCCCGTGATTCTAGACTATAAAAAAATAGTATCGAAACGGAACAAACGGTTTGATCCAGGTTTTGGTTGATTCCTGCGGCTTTTTCAGAAGATGTCGAACGGGGCTTTTGATGATATCTGACAGTTTTGCGGCACTCTCTTCAACTATCAACGTCTCCTGCATCGTGGGATCTCGTAGTGGTGATTTATTTATACCAAACAATCGTGAAATTTACACAAACGTTTTACCTTCATTACACATAAACATGTTCAATTTCCGTTCTTTCGGCGTTGTTTCTTTGCCTTTTCTAGCCATTTTTGTGGTCTCCTTATCAAATCAAGGATCTTTATCAAAATACAATATGTATACTAAGCACCAAATGATAACAAAGTATTCTTTGAGAGTTGATACATCATCCACTTAGGGCATCTTCAACGGTGGTGTATATTTGGAACTTTATACTAGATTTGTATCAGCAAAACTTGAAAAGAACCACCTAAAGTAGAACAACTTCGCGTTCCCGGCATCGGGGTTGTATTTCTTGTTGTTAAACCCACCAACACCTGTCATCCGGTCAATTATTGAACATCAGAGATTAGAATTTTTTTTTCAGATATCGGAGATTTTATACAATGTTTTTGCCATCGGTTAGACCAAATCATTTGTTTTGCCAGTAGTGCGTTATTAACAGCCAACGAGGAATACTTGCTCTCTCGTTTGACTGGAGGTGAATTTGTAAATGCATGCATTTCATTAAAACGCTAATCATGACCAATCCATCAATAAACCAATTGTTAACTTTTAAGACTTCTTTACTTTTCATTCCCGAACAATCGAAATACTAGTCTAAATCGGAATTTGACATCAAACTAGTCTTAAAATACACAACAATCACAGTTCCGGGAGCTTTCCCATTTCAAACTAGTCAGCATTTTCCGTAAACTTCAGTCGCTGTAAAAAAAACTAAGACATCCATTTGTTGTTCAGGAATTAAACGAAAAGCAATTCGCAGGAACCGGGAGCAACTTGAGGTAATGATTAGCAAAAGCACCAAACACGGCCACTTTTCGGTTCAAAACCTGAAATTTTATTCATTAATTGGTATTATAACGCAGCTTGTAGCGTTTTGGAACTGTATTTTTCTTGTTCCAAATAACTGCAAGAATATATCAAAACATACCAGTTTGAAAATGACGTAAAATAGATCCTGAATAAAACAAAATTCACAACACCGGTACAGCGGTGTATTTACGTTTGGTCTAAAAAATAAGTCCCATCCGCGATTTGGATCACAGTTGAAGATGCCCTAACGATTAAGAAGCAGTGTTGCCGTTGAATCCATTATTCCAAAATGACTTAAATACCGTGAATACTTTTCCTCATGTATTGAAACATTACCCAGATTTTTGTTATATTTTGGTTCATCATGGCAATTGACACATATAATATTTGATGTTTAACATGTTTACTGCCTTCCGTGTATTTATTTTCTAAAAATAATTTCAAACTAAAGTATTCTAAGAAAATATTGTAGATTCATTTACCACGAATATTTTATTCGTCACTGTATATTTCGTAATTCATTTCAACATAGATTGAATATTTTACAGTTTGTGCCTAAAAATAAAGGTTCAAAACTTAATTTTCATGAATAGGTATGTTTCCTCATTCGTTCAAAAAATATCCGAGTGCTCTTGTGTTTTACTAGACGAAAATCAGACCGCAACCCTTGATAAAATGTGACGCTGCTGCTTCGTTTAGAGGTGAATGCATTTTGCTTGGCCGTGCAATACTTTACTGCAAAATTTATGCCCGCAAACGTTTCCACCCACGCAACAGCCCTGGCGAGTGAGTGAGGAAACATTGCGCGAAGCCATTTTGGGATAGTCAACGCGAAAGCTACAACTGTCAAGTGTGCACGTTAGTGTGTATGTATTCCAGTGCAAAGCCAAGCAAGTGGAAAAGATATATTATTTCACTCTCGGGTCTTTCCTCCAGCTTCAGTTTTTAAGACATACGAACATGCTTTTCTCGCCACCACCCACCGTTGCTCGGGTGGCTTGGCGTCACTTTGCGTTCTGGATAGGTTATGCATGCAGGACGCTTCCGAATATGGGTGGCTGAATCGGAAAGTAGAGGGTTGCAACTTTATGCTGTATGTTTAGCTTAGTGTAGTACCTAGTGCTTTGCTTTCTTTTTCTTTTTCGCTAGATTTTTTTTTGTTCCAAGCCGACACTGTTCGTTGTTGAAAGTCATCTTGAAGCTTCCTCCGCACTTGTCGTTGCATTTCATGCCTTGTGCGAATAGCGAATAGAGGAGATGCATTCTGATTTCTGGGAATTCAAGCGGCGCCTGTGGCCCCATTTGCTGCCAGCCAGTATGCAACCGAAATCAGAGCCATAAATCTTTCTCGTAAGAATAAATAAAACAGCTCCGCGCACCTTCGATATGGTACGGCTATGAATGGATTCTACGCTATAAGACTTAGGGAGAGCATAAATAAGACTCCCGGACGGAAAGCCATGCCGAGAGATTGAAAAATTAGCGGGTGGCTGTAAATTTATTGTGATTTTCTCGTGAAATGGTAATCCTAGAGGCGTTAAGATAATTCGTCTGGAAATGTAATTGTTTCTTCACTGAAGGTTATAAGCGTGAAAGGTTCACATTAAAATATGGGTTTTATGTTCTGGTTAAAGTTATCATGATAGGAGATGCGGCAACCCCCAGGTTTAACATCTCAAAAAATCAAATAATTCAAAATACTTATTCTAATGTTGATATTGGTTGGTAAATGACTGAACAATGCGTACCACTGGTACTTCACGTACCTGCAAGTTTAAAATAGACCCTTTTTAGTAGGTTTTAGCCTCTTGTTCAGTAACTCCTATCCCTACTTCCCCACGGTGCCGACTGGGCTGCGAGCAACCTTAAGGAAGATTGGGTATCCAACCCCGATGGAAACTTTGGTCGTAGGCTGACAGGGAAGAGGGGGTTTGCTTCTGCAAACCTGAGCGTCTGTTATCCATGAGGAGCTTCTTACAACAGCGTCTGTCACCCATGTTAGGGACGGCTGATCGACGTCCGAGTGCCAGGAAAGGACTCTCAAGCTCAACTGTGCACTATGGTTCATCAAAGAATTGCAACGGAAAATCAGAACGATAATATGAACCGAGCCCGGCAACGACCCCAGCGAACAAAAAGAACTTACGACTGGAAAGTCGGTAGCGCAACTGCCGATCTCTCAACCTTATTGAGCACCCGCAGCATACCTGACCTACAACAGTCGAATACATGAAATTGGTTACGTTGTAGAACCTTGTCCGAATTACCCGGAAAGTACCGTCGTATTTGCGTTTGCAGAGCTGGATTCCATGGAGTTCATTGGTCATTATGGCTTATGAGCTTGGGACGAGCTAGTCTGACTGAGCCAAGAAAATCGTCTTTGTATGGGACCTACTGGTCTTAGAGTTAGTCTATGACCTACTGAAAGACCGCGGGTTCAGCATCGTAGCGCTGCAGGAGGTGTGTTGGACAGGATCCATGGAGCGAACGTGTAGAGGTAATCAAACCATCTACCAGAGCTGCGGCAACACACGCGAGCTGGGAACAGCTTTCATCGTGATGGGCGATACTCAGAGGCGCGTGATCGGTTGGTGGGCGATCACCGAAAGATTGTGCAGGTTGAGCGTCAAGGGCCGATTCTTCAGCTTCAGCATAATCAACGCGCACAGCCCTCACTCCGGAAGCACCGATGATGACAAGGACGCATTCTACGCGCAGCTCGAACGTGAGTACGACCGCAGCCCAAGCCATGACACCAACATCATCATAGTAGACCTTAACGCTCAGGTAGGCCAGAGGAGGAATTCAGACCGACGATTGGAAAGTTCAGCGCCCACCAGCTGACGAACGAATACGGCCTACGACTAATTGATTTTGCCACCTCCAAGAACATGGCCATTCGTAGCACCTTTTTCTAATACAGCCTTCCTTATCGGTACACCTAGAGATCGCCACAGCAGACGCAGTCGCAAATCGACCACGTTCTGATTGACGGACGGCACTTCTCCGACATTATCGACGTCAGGACCTATCGAGGCGCTACCTTGTGATGGTCAAACTGCGCCCAAAACTTTCCGTCATCAACAATGTTCGGAACCGGCGACTGCCACGGTACAACCTAGAGCGACTGAAGCAACCGGATATCGCCTCAGCATACGCGCAGAATCTCGAGGCAGCGTTGCCAGATGAGGGCGAGCTCGATGTGGCCCCTCAGAGGACTGCTGGAGTACAGTAAAAGCAGCCATCAGCCATCATTCGACGAGGAGTGCAGAGCGATTCTGGAGGAGAAGAATGCTGCAAACAAGAAACCCAGCAGAACGTAGAACGTTATAAGCAGAAGCGGAAACAGCAGACCCGCGTCTTTCGGGAGAAAAACGCTAGCCTGGAAGAAGCGGAGTTCAAGGAAATGGAATTGCTATGCCGTTTCCAAGAAACACGGAAGTTCTACCAGAAGCTCAATGCATCCTGCAATGGCTTAGTGCAGCGAGCCGAAATCTGCAGGGATATAGATGTGAGCCACCTGACGGACGGACGTTAGGTGATCGAAAGGCGGAAGCAGCACTTCGATGAGCACCTGAATAGCGTGGAGAATGTAGGCATAGGAGACCAAGGCAACGGATGAAACGACTACGTCAGTGCAGCAGAGGAAGTTAAGGATGCCCTCCACCAGCTCAAAACCAACAAAGCAGCTGGTAAAAATGGTATCGCAGCTGAACTCATCAAGATGGACCCAGAAAAGTTGGCCACCTGCTTGCAACGGATGATAGCCAGGATCTGGGAAACCGAACAGCTACCGGAGAAGTGGAAGGAAGGTGTTATCTGCCCCATAGATTAAAAAAGCGATCATTTGGAATGTGAGAACTTCAGAGCAATCACAATTCTGAATGTCGCCTATAAAGTGCTATCCCAGATCATATTCCGTATTCTGTTACCTGAGACGAATGAGTTCATGGGAAGTTATCAAGCCGGCTTCATTGACGGCCGATCGACAACGGACCAGATTTTCACCGTAAGGCAAATCCTCCAGAAATGCCGTGAATACCCTAGTAGCACACTTGTTGCCATTCGGTTGAGATATCATAAATATAACTTGCTAAGTCATAATCAAGTCACTACAACTATTAGAGGTCGTAGTGTGCCACATGGGTACCAGGTCCCAACACATCACCTGTTCATCGATTTCAAGGCGGCATACGACAGTATTGACCGCACAGAGCTATGGACAATTATGGACGAAAACGGCTTCCCTGGGAAGCTGACCAGATTCATCAAAGCAACAATAGACGGTGTGCAAAACTGCATTTCAGGTGAACTATCCAGTTCATTCGAATCTCATTGGAGACTGCGACAAGGTGACAGACTCTCATGCCTACTATTCAACATCGCTCTGGAAGGTGTAATGCGACGAGCCAAGCTCAACAGCCGGGGTACGATTTTCACGAAATCTGGTCAATTTGTGTGCTTTGCGGACGACATGGACATTATCGCAAGAACATTTGGAACGGTGGCAGAGCTGTACACCTGCCTGAAAGGCGATGCAGCAAAGTTCGGACTGGTGGTGAATGCGTCGAAAACAAAGTACAAAGTACAGTAGCTGGTAGGCGAAACCGAACACGACCGGATCCGCCTAGGAAGTAATGACACGATAGACGGGGATACCTTCGAGGTGGTGGAGGAATTTGTCTACCTCGGATCCTTACGAACGGCTGACAACAATACGAGTCGTGATATTCGAAGGCACATCATCAGTGGAAGTCGTGCCTACTACGAGCTCCAGAAGCTGTAGTCTAAAAAGATTCACCAAATGCACCCTGTACAAAACGCTAATAAGACCGGTGGTCCTCTACGGACACGAGACATGGACCATGCTCGAGGAAGACCTGTAAGCACTCGGAGTTTTCGAGTGACGCGTGCTAAGGACGATCTTCGGCGGTGTGCAGGAGAACGGTGTGTGGCGGCGAAGGATGAATCACGAGCTCGCTGCACTCTACGGCGAACCCAACAACCAGAATGTGGCCAAAGCCGGAAGGATACGGTGGGCAGGGCATGTTGCAAGAATGCCGGACAACAACCCTGCAAAGTTGGTGTTCGTTACTGATCCGGTGGGCGGTGGGAAGTCGCGGAGCGCAGAGTTCACGATGGGCGGACCAGGTGGAGCGTGATCTGGCGAGCATTGGGCATTATGTCTTATCCTAAATGTGATGTTGAACAAATAAATGTATGTATGTAAGGTTGATATTATCGCAACAAATTGATACATAGGGGTAAAAAAACATTACAAGATAATGCAATGGAACAATTTTTCCTAAAAATTAACGTTTAATCAGACTTCTTCAAAAATGCTTCAACGCCCTTCCTAGCGATCTTAAAGCAATTGAGGTAGCCTTAGTCATGGCCGATGAAAAGATGGATGTTGACAAGTTTTTCAGCACTTTTTTGGCCTTGGCGATCAGCTGATTTTCCGTTTGACTACGAAGTTAATGGAGCATGCTCTGTTTGAGGTTTGTCAAGAACAATCTATCGGTCGCCGCTGAGCCTTGTTAGAAGTGTTCATCGGGAGGGTTCTGGGTCTCCGGTACAACGTTTATCTTCAGCCGATTCATCTCTTCCAGTGATTTCTTGAGATAATGGGCTTAGGCCAGGTTCGGCCATAAGAGCACGTCCTTGTTTGATACTCGCTTGATATTCGTATATCTCAAAGAAGGCGGCATCTTCTGGCAGGTACTTTGTACTGTATATCTCCACAAGCCCCGATGAAAAGAACACTTACTTAAATCTTGCCTCGTAAGCCACAGAAAGGCCTTTTTCAGGAACATAGTGGCGGACCCGGTCCTCTACCAGTCATTATCGTCTACCGTCATCCATTGTGACCACGACACCGTGCCTCACCGGAAAGGTGTTTTCACCAACATCTTCACGCGCTTCTTTGGGTGATAGCCTTCTACTCACACAAGGCCAGCCTAGTCTAACGCTTCTGCATAACTATGTCCATCTTATCTAGGTACTTCTTCACCGGTTGGTCGGTATCACCAACCTGTCAGCCCGCCGCGGAGTGATGAGGCCATCTTTTCGTTGGCCTTTCTCTTGTCGCGGTTTCATGTGATTTTCGTGTTGATTAGTCTACCTATGTATCACCAATCATTATTCCCTTGTTTTCTAACTTTAACAGCGATATCCGTTGATTTTTTTTTTCAGAAGCCATGGCAGTAAACAACCTTCTTTCGATGGTACTTATGTTCTTATCACCGCCTGCACCAACGATGGCAAGGGGGGGGGGCACTTTGTTTCGTTGGAACATAAAAGCAAGAGTCGAGAGGAAGCCCGCTACCAGCCGTTCGACAGTCCTGCGCGACCGGAAAGTCTTGCAAAAGCTGGAAGCGAGGAAAAGTGTCTTGGTCGTGTCTTTCCGTGTCATGAGCCTAGAGGTCGGTGAAGTTGTCGGTTGACGTTGTCATGCTCTTCAAAAGTGAGATGCAGCTCTGGTTTCAGTATTTAGTGTTTTAATTAAAAGCATTGACATTTTTCATTCTAGTAAATACTGAAATAGTAAACCTATTTTTTTTTGCAGACAATTCGCATAAATCATTTTCTCTAGGAATTACTTCAGGAATTACTTTATAGTTTTGGTGTCCTCCACGGATTCCTTTAGATATGCCAAACTTCAGAAGATCAGGGATTCCTCCTAATATTTCATCACAAAGAAGCTTTAAAATATGCCAGAAGAAACTTCTGAATGAACTCATGGAGGAATGCCTACAAATTGCCAAAAAATTCATTCATAGACTCTTTGGGAAACTCTATCTAATTTCCTTCAAAAAATATCACAGAATATGCATGGAGAAATCATTAAGGGGCATGGTAATCCCTGCGGGTGGATAGCTATGAAGAAAATGAATATTTTTATTGGCTCAGGAGGTACTAGCATACCGGTCCCAATCTCGGTCCCAAGCTTAATAATTCGCCCCTAATAACGTAACTTACACTAACACTCCCTCAGATATTGTGTCAAAATAACATAGCGAATCAAAACAACAAC
This sequence comes from Aedes japonicus, assembly GCA_034211315.2. Classification (NCBI taxonomy): domain Eukaryota; kingdom Metazoa; phylum Arthropoda; class Insecta; order Diptera; family Culicidae; genus Aedes; species Aedes japonicus. The sequence goes on along the minus strand of JASCZW010008397.1, from coordinate 24,517 downwards.
AAAAACACTAGTACCGAAAGGTACTGAAAAGCGCAAGAATTATTGCAAGGTGTAGACTGCAAGGTGTACTTCGGACCTAGGGGTTCTACAACAGTGAACCAATTTCAAATTGCTAGTATCATATTAATTGTTGGTAATCCTCAGAGTACATAGATATGCGGAAATTCAATCCAACGGTTTGGCAACGGTTGTTTACAAGAGCTGCCAACAAATCCGCAGAGTAAAATGTTGTAAAGTTCTGTCCAGTTAGAATCCGGAATCACTTATTGTGTTGCAGCGGCACGGAAAGTGACCACTGCAAGAATTCTTTTACAGCGGTTTGTTTACCGCGACACCCTCGTTATGTAGTATAAATACACGGTGTTTCGTGCTGTGAGTCAAAAGTTATTCCAGATGGAAGCCGAGAGGAGAGAAATAATTCTGCACACCCATGTTGATAATCCAACTTGGTCCGCAATAAAAATCGCAAAAACGTTGAAAATCGCCAAATCAATCGTGTATGATAAGTTCAAACGTTGCAGAAAGCGAAAGAGCGTGGATCAAGTGCCTCAACGGAAGCGTCGTAGTGGAACATGTGACCGCAAGTTAAACCAGGTGGTGTTGAGAAGGCTGTTGAATAGTAGAAGGCCACGTTTGCGAGCAGGATCGTTCTTATCGAGCCAGCAAGTAACCAAACAAGATGTTGAAGCAAAGTTTCGTCACCAAAACTCGAGCTCGGAAATTGTTCCAGCAGGTTTTGACAATGTACCAAGGATGCTTGCTGATCGACGATTAAACCTACGTCAAAATGGATTTCGGATAGCTTCCTGGCCAAAAATCCTTCATGGCGACGGCATAAGGAGATGTTCCTGTGAAGTTCAAGTTTGCTTTTATGGACAAATTTGCCAAAAAGTTGATAATTTGACAAGGGATATGCAGCTGAGGAACAAAGATCAAAGTGTTGGTGACGAATAAGACGATGGGCTCGAAGCTGTGCAAGTAAGTATACCTCAAAAATCACGTACTACCTTTGATTAAAGCCCATAAAGGGCCCGTGAAGTTTTGGCCAGATTTGGCGAGTTGCCACTACAGCCGGGAAGTCATCCAGTAACGTAGATTTCTTCGATAAAAACATAAATCCACCCAACTGCCCGCAGTTCCGACCCATCGAGAGATTTTGGGCAGTAATGAATCGGAAGCTTATGAAAAATGGAAAAATGGCTCGGGACACGACTCAGATGACCAAAATGTGGAACATATGTGCCAAGAAAGTTGACTCCGGAGGTGTGCAGCGTTTGATGGTAGGAATAAAGAAGAAACTGCGAATTTGCATTAGAAACGAAGAGAACTGACTTGTATTGATATGTTTTTCCTTAAAGTACAGTGAATTATCTTTGTTTTGATGTATTAAACTTGTTTGTACGTAAATCCGTTGCCGACATACAGATGATTAAATTTTTTCGGATTCTAAATGGACATAGTTTTAGGTACAGACAGGGTGCGGCAGAAAATAATGCGAAAATGCTCAAACTTGAGTATTGGGTTAATTCGTGTAGCTAGTGACTAATTTCTATCGAAAGAATATTTGTTTATGTTTACTTTCAAGTGCTGCATCCAAACATTCTATTTGTGTTATTGCAAATTCGTCAAAATGTTCGCGAAAGAAGTGATCACCAGTTTGTTGCGTGCCCAGACGAAGCCGAAAGAGATGGCCAAGGTGGTAGGGTGCCATTTGGTAATAAAGGGCGAACACGAAATTATTGCGACACCGAAAATGTAATGCCAATTTTCTTATAATGTTTAGAATCAAACCAAAATTTTAGGGTAGTTTTATACATATATTTACTTCAAAAATCAAAAGAACAGTTAATTGATGGAGTCTTGAGTGTAAAATTGAACGCATTTTCACTTGATGCCCTCCATCAAAGTCTTTACAGTGTCATCCGGTACCAGTTTCTCAGTTTTTTTTCCATTTTCTTAACATGTCCTTCTCGTCTTTGACTGTCTTCTTGTTTTTCCGAAGTTCCCGCTTCATCATTGCCCAGTACTGCTCCACCGGGCGCAGCTCCGGACAGTTTGGCGGATTCATGTCCTTTGCAACAAAATGGACAGAATTGGCCTCATACCACTCCAGGACACTTTTAGAATAGTGGCATGATGCCAAATCTGGCCAAAATAGCGGAGCTTTGCCAGATTTGTAGATCTCGCCATTTACTGTGCCCTTTGTCACGAAAGGCTCACTCCTCAGTCCGCAAGAGCAGATGGCCTGCCAAATTTATCGTCCACATAGAACTTGCTCTTGCCGGTGAATTTGCTTAAAATCGGCTTTTATATACGTTTCGTCGTCCATCACACAGCAGCCATATTTTGTCAGCATCTTCTCGTAGAGCTTCCGTGCCCGAGTTTTAGCCATCGATTGTTGCCGCTCATCGCGGTTTGGAAAGTGCTGTACCTTGTATGTATGTAGTGCAGCTCTCTTCTTTGCATTCTGGACGTAGCTCTGCGACATGCCGATCTTTTTAGCCAAATCACGGCTTGAGACGTTGGGATTTGCTTTAATCATCCGCTTCACCTTTCCCTCCGTCTTTTTGTTCTCCGGTCGCGGTTTTCTTCCAGCTCCTTTGCCGTGGTCCAACGTCAACCGCTCCTGGAACCGCTTCAACACTCTGGAGACGGTTGAATGGTGAATGTTCAACATTTTTCCCACCTGCCGGTGCGACAGGTCAGGAAATTCCAGGTGTTTGGAAAGAATTTGTTCTCTCGACTCGCGTTGGTTCACCTCCATTTCCGTTGAATCGAAAAACACGACTTCGAGTTTGACAGCATGTAAACAATACACATCAATGAGAAAGTGTGCAAAATTTGGTTGATTTTTACCCAATGGTAAAAAAGTTATGCCCTGTTGAATGTGTCGCAATAATTTCGTGCTCGCCCTTTAGTTTACTGCATAAAAAAGTCCTTGTATGATGGTCCTAAGCAGCGGAACCCGGGAAGCGGACCTCCGCGCTTTGTACGCACGCCTAACGTGATCGAATCGGTCCGTGCAAAAATTGCTCGCAACTCGGTGCGTTCCATAAGAAAACTTGCAAAGGAAGCCAATATTTCGGAGAAATCCATGCGGAGAATCATCAAAGAGGACCTGCATGCATCTTCCAGAGCCAGAGTGAAACGCCACTTGATTACGGACCGGGTCAAGGAACTACGAGTGACTAGTTCCAAGAGATCGCTTTCCTTGTTGAAGAAGGAAAAAATGATAATCCTGTTCTCCGACGAAAAGCTTTTCAGCATCGATGCTGTGGCCAATAGCCGCACGGACCGGTTCATTTCACCGTAGAAAAGGAGGAACGTTCCGGAAAAAGTAAAATTCAAATTTCAAACCAAACATCCGGCTGGTGTCAGTTGAAATCAATACCGAAGTGTATATCGGTATTTTAAAGGACCAAGTGCTTCCATGAGTGAAGGCCAACTTTTTTGAGGACCAAAACGTTGTCCTACAGCAGGATGGAGTCCCGTGTCACAAGTCAGATCGAACCCAACAATGGTTGAACGATAACATGAAGTTTTGGTCGAAGGATTTGTGGCCCCCTAACAGTCCAGATCTTAATACGTTGGATTATTCGATTTGGGTATATCTTGAAGCACGAGCCTGCAAAACATCACACCCTAGTGTGAAAACCCTGTAGTCAACCATAACACACAAATGGCAGTCAATGTTGGAGGACTACGTCCGAAAGGCATGCTCTGGTTTCCTACGATGGCTCGAGGATGTTATGAATAAAAATGGAGGACACATTGAATAAATTTGTTTAAAAGGACTTTATAAAGATAATTGCACTCCAAAATGTTGATATTATTGCTTGAATTAGTTGAAAATGGGATTTGAAAGAAATAGAACAAATTTTCGCATTATTTTCTGCCATACCCTGTACAACTCAAAAACGCAAAAAGTTGAATTTCCTTTTCGGGCAAACTGATAGCATACACAGATAGAAATAATGAATTTTAACAAACGCGTAAAATTTCCCCTCGTTTAATTTCAAGCCAAAGAAGGCGTTAACAACGAAATTGTTTGCAATCTTTCATGCGCCATACAACAATGTTTGTAATCATTCATGCAACAGGCTAGATTCAGGAGTTAGCTGGCTTAAATTTACATTAAATATCCCAGTATTTTCGGCTAAACCTAGCATTTTCTTTATGTGCATTAGATGACGCAGTAAATTCAATGTTTATTTTTATCTGTAAACGATATTCATTTATCTTCAAACTTAGACGGTCAAATCCTCAAAAATTACTCAAATACTAAGTACACCAATAATAACGGATTTCAGATAACGAACGGCACACAAATACCAGTGATTTGCAATGTGCATGAATACTGTTTGCTTCAGCTCGTAATGTTGGTAAAATGCAACAAATAAATCCAACACAGCTGTTTAAAACTATCCAAATTTGAGTTTAGGTCACTTAAACCCGCAAAAACGTAGGTATGATCCCGGGATTAGTTAAAATATTTCCCGGGATCCGGGGATTCTACATCTCGGCCTCGTCAAAGGCCTACAAAAAATCCCGGGACATCCCGGGCTCTTCAAAGGCCTTGTTAGAATCAGTGTACAGCGCTTCGACATGGTGCCGTTGTCCATTGCATCCAATGAATAGTTCAAGATTTCTAACAATTTTGTGGAAATTGAGTGTCCTTTGAAAAAAAAACCCTGCTGCAAATTTGTTATAACATTTTCTATTTGGTCAAACAGCTTTCTATTGACGTTTGCTTCAAAAAGCTTTGGGATGCTAGACATAATAGCAATGCCACGGTAATTGCGAGTATCGGTTTTTTCCTGTCTTATATCAGGTTTGAGTTTTTCCAAATTTTTGGGAACTGACCTGAATCAAGTGACAAATGTAAGAGCCAAAATAAAAGCGAAGTTAGTTCAAATACAAGATTCACGTACCTTTTGCAGCATCAAGATTTTTCAAACCAGCAAGAATGTCTTGAACACATAGCTGACTAACTTTAATGTCATTTGAAGATGTAGGAAAGAATGAAAAATAACCTGTATCGCGATCATCATCTGAAAATTTCGTATCAATTTTTTTGGAAAAACTTTGCAAAATCTCACCAGGGTTTCCAGCGTTTCTGTCATCAAAATGCATTTTTGAAGGGAAGTTGTTTGATTTTAACTTTGTTTTTACATACTTGAAAACTGTTTAGGGTCTATAGAAATGTTATAAAGATGTGAAATAACCTCAACGTAACAGGCTACTCTGGTGGTCAGCTAGTATACAATTCTCATTTTTTTGTAATAAATCCAAGAAGTATGAATCAGATTTGCCTGTTTGTCTTCTGATCGAAGTTTTTTTCTCATCAATTTATGACAACTTTCGTGCAGGATTGCATCGATGTTAAATTTTTTTTTCAAAATATTGTTGCTACAAAACACATTTACCGTTTGGTTGAAGTTATAAATATGGATCACTTTTCTACCGTCTCTCAAGACAACCACTCGAACGAAAACTCCTCTTCGCGTTTTCCACACACACCGAAATTTGTGGCACGTAATATCAATAATGCATAATATCAGTCTGTAAACAGCAGCATACTACGAGCTTCTACGAGAGCAACTTGAAGTTAACCTAAATGAAATTGCAGCCACTCACTTTGGTAGAGATGCTGAGCTGCTCACCTACTTGCACGATGTTTCAGGAGGGTAAATTTGAAAATAAAATTCAACTACGAAACAAATAAGATTATTTATTTCACGTTGCGCTGTTTTGAGGGCTACCACTTCTCCCCTTCATATAAGTTGACTGACGATTGAAAGAAGTTATTGCATTGAATTTCTGTTTAGTTCATCATTTAGGTTGAAACGGTCGCTCGATGGCTACTACAATGGTCGCCTAACAAAACGCGTTCTGATAGCCACAAATCCCAATAGGTTCTTATTTTTTGCTAGCTGCTGAGCTGTTTTTGCCTTTTACTGAGATTCATGCTTCTCTAGTCGTGAGGTGGTAAAGTATGAACGAAGATTTGGAAGCGTTTCTCCTTAAAGCCGCATTTAACGAAGCAGTTTTTCCCCGGCGGTAGGTGCAAACACTCGTGCGCCGTTCTCGAGCATCTGTCAGCAAAGTGTCACATCACGTAACCATCACACAGCACACGTTGCTAATTTTTATTTCCCCACCAGGGGAGCTGATTTATCTTCTCCGGAGGATAAAAACCAAAGCGAAGAAAGAATCGGGTTTCCACGCTAGTTGAATATTCAAATCCCCTCAGCTGTGACCACGAGCGGCTACCGAGCAGAGAAAGCCACTAATAGTAAAATGTATGAAGAATTTATATTTTCCATTTCTCACAAAACGGTAGCCTCTTAAGCTCCCTACTCTAATACCATCATCCTGCTCTTCAGCAAGACACTCGGTGAAGCTCCTCTTGAGGTAACGGAGTATTGCGGAGTGAATCAGCTGGAAATGAATTTCCACACATTTTCTTGCAGAGTGCCATCTCGAGGCAAGAGATATTGTTATCATTTGTAGCAGTGCTTTCTCGACCGGAAGGAGGAAATCGGTCATACGCACATAGGCGGGAGCAGCTCTCTCAGTAGTACCCTTGATTTATTTAAAATTTTGGGTTTTTTTATCGTTGATTAAAAAGTATACTAAGGTTTTGGGCAATAGTGGAGACGACTTCTTTTAATACTTTTACCCACTGTTTCTTCAAGGTTCTCGAACATTCCAGGTGTTTTGAATGTTTTGAAAATTGGCTCATGAGGGCTTCTTAATGGAACAAAGTTCAGGCGCGCTCGGTGGGTTGAAGTCTTTTGGTACAAAAATAGTCTTGTTATCTCTGTCCAGTCTAATACCAGCCGGTGGTAGGATCCAAAATCCGGCCAAAATAGCGTCCAGTCTCTCTAAGGCCCCAAGAAGGACAGCAGGCGGAGGCCGTCGACTTGGTAGATTTGCCCATTTATAGTTACCGTCGTGATGTATTGCTCATCTCTCCAAACCCATAGATGGCCTGCCAAACCAAGAACCTTTTGGTGATTTTGAACACCTTCTTCTCCCTTACCTCATCAAAAACGGCATAATCCTATGTTTTCACCTTGACGTGAGCCTCGCCGTCCATCACGACGAATCTCGGTTTGGCAGCCACTCTCGGTACAGCTTCCTGGTGCGGGTTTTACTTATTTATTTAAGCACAACATCTTCAACAAGAACATCGCAGAGACTGATCACAAAAATGTTATAATTCTATTCTTTTATACTAATTTACTAATGTTAAAATCAAAAGAGTCACACACTTGATTGAACAACCTACAACATGAATCTATTTCGTCATTAAAAAGAGTACGGTGGCCAGAAATACACAACAGTTGACGAATCCGGAGCTGACGCACTGATGCATGTAACCTAACATTCTCAAGAATGCTGCTACAATCGATGTTGCACATGACCACGTCGAAGAGGGCCAAGGTGGCTGCCCTGTGGTACACCGGAGGAAATATCAAATAAGTCCGATCTAGCGTCGTGCACCTTGACAAAAGCTTTACGTGATGACTAATACGGCTGAAGCCACTGAATAACTCAAGTGGGCAATCCAAGGTGGTTCGGTTTTCCAATGGCCAGTTGATGAGGTACCTTGTTGAACGCCTTTGAAAAGTCGATGTAAAGGGCGTCGACCTGGCATCGCTTCTCGAGCTCGTTGATCACAGTACCGGTGTAAGTCATGAGGTTCGATGTCGTTGGCCGCTTTTTGACGAAGCCATGTTGATGCTCAGAGATCACTGACTGCACAACAGGGTACATCGGGTCATGTAACAGCTTCTTGAAAACTTTCGCAAGGCAGTTAAGGAGTGATATTGAGTGGTAGTTTTCAACGCTGTGTGTATTTCCAGCCTTGTGGATAGGAGTGATTGATGCCAGCTTCCAAGCGTCAGGAAACACTCCTTCGGTCCAGGATCGAATGAAGATCGTAGCGATGAGAAGAGACAGCGACTGAGCACACTGTTTGACGAAGACAGGAGGAATGTCATCAGGGTCGGGGCCTTTCGATGCATCGACTGCGCTGAGAGCATCGCGAATATCGTCATTATTGAAAGTGACCAAAGGAAGATGAAGATTATACAAAGCCCTTTCAAGTAATGTTGCGTCAGAGGCGGTGAGATGTCGTCATGTACGGAACGGAAAAACTCAGCAAAAAGATTTGCGGTAGAGATCGGTGAGCAAGAACTACGAGATTGGTACGTAACCTCAACGGGAACCCTGGTCGAGCTATTTCGTTTGTTGATATAGGCCCAGAAAAATGAAGGGTCTTGTCGGCGATACTCTTCTTCAGCAAACTTCAGCTGCAAGCGCAATGTTGGCGGAATGAGCAGTACCACGACAAATTTTGGATGGTTGTTCTTTCGTGGGTATTGCGTCTTCATCTCGGACTGTTTTCGAGGTAAATCGGTTTCCAAAATGGAAACGGCGAGATACCGGGGATAAACTGCTGGTGATAGCTTGTTAAATCCTCCCTGGATTTTTTGTCTGAGCTAAACAATCAAACTTAGCTTGATGTTCGTTTTCAGATCCTCAACGAGCTCCTGGTACACGTCAATGACCGCCTTCACTGCCGCATTCATTGAAACCAATGTGGAATAATCTTCCGCACTTTAGCCAACTTGAAACTGGACCACTGCGGATTTTCCAGGTGTCTGGTTGGCGAAGGCCTGGACTTTTAATCTTATTGCGGGGTGACTCGCTTTGACCGGGCTGCTTTCTGATACTTGTGGGATTTTGGAAGAAACTCAACCGAGTCCAGCAACTGCTCAGCCCCCCTACATCCTAGGCAGCCCTTGCTGCCTTTCCGGGGATGCTTATTTAATTCACATCCAACCTCCATATCTGGAGGCCATTCATGATCCACAACCTATGATCCGCCGGTTGGCTTGCAGCTCAGCTCCACCAGTCTCGACGGATTGCCCGGATCGGATCCAGTTACCTTGCTGATTATGTACTTGATAGCCCTGTCCTTGATAGTACTTCAGTAACATGCTGCTCTCGAGTCCGAGGCATTGCTTCGATGATGGTACGCAGTTGTCAGTCGATGTCTTCGAGAGGGCGCATCGTAATCGGCAGAGTCGTTTACGCATCGCTGGAACAATTTTCTGATCATTTTGGATGATGAGTCCATTGTTGTTCCGCGGAGTGTTCCCCAGGCTTAATGTTTCTGATTGAGGTCGCCAGCGATGATGAATTTTCCCCGCCACTTGCTTGGGGCTAAAGGCCGCGATGACGACGAGCGGTTCGAAGGTGGAGCCTACCTCCAGATCTATGGATTCGGTGATTTTGAGCTGGAAACTCGGCAGCAAACGGCAGTTGCAGGCATTCCAATTCTTGATGGTGGTTCCATGGTTCATATTTGTTCATAAAGTGCATTAGCACCATACTGACAGCATTAATTTATTACTAGAAATGAGAAGAAAGATTAGTATTTTCCATTTAATTCCAACTACCTTTATTGCGTAGCTTGACAGAAACGCGTATTTCGTCTACAATGTGCTGACTTCTTCAGTATCTTGTACTAATAACTCGATAATAACTTGTGGGTTGCTGTGCTACTTGTTGCCGGATTTTCCTGGACTGGAGGAAGGAGCATTCACAGATGTTGAACTGGAGGGGCTCTCGCGGTGGCTCCAAGTCGATGTTGAACTGTCGCGATCTGTTGTCGTTTTTGCTGTTGTTGGTTAAGTGAAAGAGGGGATAAGTTTTGTATTTCGTAGACGAGCAGCTGGAACTGTTTTACCGTCACCGGTGGAGGCAGTCGTCTCTGGAATCTCTTGGTGCCTTTGAAAGTTGCGGATAACTTGCGGATTTCAACATAATCCTTTCGCTTTGGGCACGATCTTTTACTATCCTAGTGGTTGGCACCACAATTGACTCATTTTGGCTCGACACCTTCGTCCGTTTGGTTGAACTTAGTACGACGTATGAACAGTGCCGAAAGAATAGACAGTTTCCGAGTTCGGGAATCCATTCAACGATGATATTGAAAAGCGCCTTGATTTTCCGGAGATCTTCCTGACAAGTAGAATCATTTTCCAGATGGACCATGCTATACTGTCCCGATAGTTTCCTTACTGCTTGCTCCCGAAATAGAACACTTTGATCGGTTTCAGCTAAACCGATTTTAACTCGGGAATAATTTCTTCCGGGGTGTAGTCCGGAACACAACGGGAACCACCTTCAACGTCTTGCTACTAAGAGACACGTGCGTAAAGATCTCCAAATTGCCGGAGATTTACCTACAGGTTTGAAATCATCCTCCGTTGCGCACATGGTTTTCGTGGTCATCTTACAAAAAAAAACTTGACCATGCTACGAAAAAGCGGCTGAATTTGAGCCGCAGCAGGCTCAGTCCGAAGTACCGCGACATCCTCCGTGGTGGTGAAGAGCGGGGGATTTGTTACCATTGTTGTTTGCCAGTAGTCTGGCATTAAGGTCCAACGGCATCGTCGGTTCGCGGTCGCTTGGTGCCGCCGATTTGCTTGCTTGCAGCAGGAAGTGCTATTTGCCGTTTTGCAGTGTCTTTTTTTGTTGTGTTTCATTGTCGCAGCTATCGGTAGCGGAGGATTTTTTGCAAGTTTTTGCCAATTCGAGTAGATGGTAAAGTCACGCATTCGGACGAACAAATTTTGGAAATCACTACGTACAACTGGAAAGTAATCGAAACTCCTCCCCACACCTATAAATATCCTTCGTTGCTTCATACGATGATACCTCGGTTACTCGAATCTGTAATCTGTGATAGGGAAATACTGTACAATTGGTGAATTTAAAGCCTGTCAACTTAAAATGTCGGATATTATTTTTCACTGTATATTTTGAATTATTTCACGGATCGCTGAATCGTATAAGCTAACTAATATGGGAGCTGAAACTCTCCTTTTTATTTCGTGGTACCACATGTTTACATTCTTGTTACATTCAGTAAAATGGCGTCGAATAAAGTGGAAGTGCGCAAAATATTTTTTGTGCAAACGCGATCTTGCCAAGAAACAAAAACTACCAAAAAAGTACCGTGTTTTGTGTTTGCAAATCATTTGACCAGCGCTTGACTGTGGATTGAAAGGTTGGAAGTCGAACAAATCGAAAAGTAATGGACAAGAAGGTGATAGCTGTTATTTAGAAATATCTCGATCTTTCTGTGGAAATGTGGCTCGCAAAGTTGGGAAGTCAAAATCATACGTACAAAAAGTGAAGCAGAGTCAAGGCCTGAAGGCGTACAAAATGAAAAAGTTGCCCAACCGTGATAACTAGCAAAATTTCTGCATGAGCATGAGCATGATTGACCGCCCGAGGTTGCTACTCCGTTATTGCCAGATCAGCTGTTATTACACAGAGAACCAACATATGATGCTTGAGACTAACATTCATCTTCAATGTGTGGTGACCACCGAATGCAGGTCAAGTAGGGAAAGGGTAGGAATATGTTGACGTGATACGCGCTTTATAGGAAGCCGAAAACACCTTTGAACTTCCACGAGAAATCACTGGAATTTTGGACAACAGGATTGGGTAGTAGCAGGGTTCGTTTTGGTTAACGATAAGCTGTTAAGTGAAAACAATTAAAATTAGTACCGATTTCCGATTTGAACCGACTTAAACCAACAGTAAGGATGCTATTGGGGCCACTCACAAAGTGTGATAATGGTTTTTCATTGGGAAAACAAGGCAATTCATCTCAACGCCTAAGAGCCAACTTAGACCGATTATCACCAACAGTACGGATGCCGCTGGAGTCACTTACAAAATGGATCAGTAGTTTATTGGTTCCAAGTTGGGGTGGCCCGACGAGCAAAGCGAACGAATAATTTGAATCACAATTAATTATCTACCTCTCCACCGACCTATCTTACCCGGCGAACCACGACTTCTCATGCTCATTCGATCTCGCGCAACAAAAAATAGGCGACCGAAACAATAGAAAAACCGCTACGCCGGATAACAAAATATTGCGGAGCAAAGTATCGACACAACCGATTCAACCAATTAAACTGATGGTCGACGCAAACCTATTAAAAATAAATGCTATTAACATAGATACAATGGGCAACAATTACCTGTCTTGCTCCCCGTCCTTGAGAGCACTTAATACCTCATGTGTCGCTTGTACGCAACCACGCATGTGTCCGTCCAGTTTCTGATACATTATTTATCTTCATGCCTAACTGAACTATTGCGTGATAACTAGCAAAATTTCACTGCAAAAAGTCGTGCTAAGGACACCAATTTTTGGCAAACATTTTGTTGTATCATAATGGACGACGAGACATACGTACTCGAAGACTTCAAACAGCTTCCGGGTCTATCTTTTTATACCGCAATACAAAGGAACGCCGTTTCCGAGCATTAACGGACAGAGAAGGTGTCCAAATTCCTGAAGAAGTATTTGGTTTGGCAGGTTAATGTTTCGTCTCTATAGGCACTATCTAAAAGGATGTGCACGAGAAAGTATGTCTGCAAAGTGGTTGCTATCGTTTATCAGAAATCACGACTGTCCAGCTCTGTTTTCGCTTGATTTGGCCTCTTGTCACTATGCAAAATCTGTCCTGGAATGGTATAAGGCACAAGAAGTCAAACACGTGCCAAAAACAACCAACCCACCAAACTGTCCAGAACTTCCTCTTAGTGTTAACTAGTGCTGGGCTCTAGTTAAGCGGAAACTCTTCGAAACTTAGAAGAAAGCAAATGGTACCGATACTTTTGATTGTTATTTTTGTATTCTCCCCAGCGCGGAAGTAACGATCTTTGATGAAGTTTTTTTTCAGAAGCAGATAATTTATCATCTCCATGCGAAGCGCTAGGAGCGGACAGTAATTTTATTGCTAGAACAAATAGACATGAAGAGAAAGTGTATTGATAGATCCGTAAGGGAACGGCAGGCTTTGAAAATTGAATAGATGTAAGTTTGAAAACGAGCGGAGGGCATTTGAACGGTAGTATACGATCAAGCACATAACCCTTTGTCATACTACCCTATGCAGGATAGGCATAGGCAAATGGTACCGATGATTTCAAGAGAAGATGTAGAAGTTACCGTATGGAACCTAATGCCGCGTGTACAACAAAAAGCTCGAGAATTTTACAGAAAGAAGGATTAACATATTAATCAACTGTTCCTAATTTAGATATAACAACCGGTTTGGTTGAGTTACCTTATGTAACATAAGTCCTGGGAAAAATTCAAAAGCACGGTACTTGAAATCAAACAATCGGATTTTAAAATGCTCTTCAGGGTATTTTATTCTATTAATAAATTGTTGAAAAATATATTTACAGTACGCTCAATGGACCATTATCTTCGATTTTACGCAGTGTAGGTAGAACATGTTGAATCAGGTTCTGGATGGTGTCTATGTCTATTTCTTTCATCTTCCGCTTGATTCGATTAACCAATTGTTGCTCATTGTTAGCTTCCCAGCCATTGTCGTACACCATACGTTTGAGAACACTCCAAAAAATTTCAATTGGACGAGCCTGAGGCACGTTAGGTCGATTGTCCTTTTTCGGTACAAATGGTATGTTTTGCTCAGTTAGCCAATCTAATGGTTTTATCGCGTAATGACAGCTTGCAAGATCCGGCCAAAACATGATTTTGTCATCAGCGTGATATTTTTTGATTAATTGCTTCAATTTCGGCAAGCATTGGCTGATATACACGTCAGAATTGACAGCTTTGGCCTTGTTTGGGCGTATCAAAGGCGCCGAGATACCCTTCGATGACATGGCTGCCCACACTAACACCTTTGGCTCATATTTCGATTTGCTGGCATATTTAACATCTTCTGGTGTTGTTTTAATGTTAGCAGTATAGAAACCATCGTTGCCACTCAATTCATGGTGCGAAAACGTGAAGTAAGATTCATCATCCAAAATTATGCACTTTCCATTTGCAAAATGCTCGCGACGAAGTGCACGGCAGCATTTTGGTATTTTTTCGAGTTGTTGCTGTGTATATTTTGGTGCACGCTGACGTTTCCGATAGATTACGTTATGTTTCCTCAAAATCCGATGGACTGTCATGTTTGAAACCTGAAATTTTCGTGCTAATTTGCGTGTTGATTAGCCAACCTTGTTTTCAGCGCACGACAGCAGTTTTTTCGTTGTTCTGGCACTCAATTTTGTTGGGCGACCACTTTTCTTTTTATTTTCCGGTTCTTCACCATCACGACAATCTTTCAAAACACGGTATATTGTTGATTTTGATATTGGCTCGTCTTTGAACACTCTCAAAATTTCACTTGTACTAAGCCGTCCATAAAAGTTGGCGACTTGTGTTCGTAAATCCAGCTTGTACAACATTTTTAATGGAAACTACTGCGCAATTTGAGTTTGACAGTTCAGTAGGAACACAGATGAACGTGACAAGTACATTGGTTAACATCTGTGTGTTTGTTAATGCTGTCAAATAAACGCCTGAAAGTATTCCCAGGACTTATGTTACACATGTTATGAGAATGTTATGTTATGAGTATTTTTTTGCTGCTATTATTTTGGCGTCCGAAATTTAACGTGGACAGGCTTTAGTTTGGAAATTGTTATTACAAGATATGGCTGTTTATTTTGTTTTTTTTTTTAAATAGTTCACTATCAAAAACAATGTTAATTGAATGTTTCAGAAGATGAGTCGATAGATTTCCAATCGGTTGAAGCAAAAGCTTATCAATTTTAGGGGAATTGTATGAGTTATGAACGCTTAAAGCTGACCTTTTTCGTGTTGCTCTCAGTTTTGAATTTTCCAATTTTTGCCTTCATATCTTCCCGAAATATGTTATCCAGCATAAACACAATGAAATATCAGCTACGCAAAGCTAACTGATTGAGCAGTTTGAATGAAAAAACGAGTTAAAAATAATCAAAAACCTTAAAGAACCTAACTAGAAATGGACAAAATGTATACGATTACAAACCTTTTTAAAACGCCTTTCAGTTGCGCAGACTTATGCACGTATGCCTGTTAAGTGTGCAAAACCAATTTTTGGTGATACTACAAGCTTTTAGATCGAAGATGGCGTCGAAAGATGAGCAGGTGCGAAAAGCAATTATATGCCGTCACTATGGAAATCCGGGTCAGTCAGTAAGAAAAGTTGCAAACAAGGTTTTTTTTTTTTTTATTTCTTTATTATTGTGGCTTTCAGCCTCCTGGGCTGGTTCGCCACTATCAAACAAGGTTTGTTTTCCTGCAAGCACTGTCCATAACGTTCTTAAATCTTTCGAAACAAGTTTGACAAGAAAGCTGGTAGCGTCACAAAAACGGATCTCAGGAACCACCAAAAGGACGCGAAGGTGAAGCAAGTATTGCAGAAGAGGCCAGATCTTTCGGTACGTACTGTGACTAGAAAAATAAAATTGTCCTCAACTTTCCTGCGAAATAATGGACGATGGAATTTATGTGATGGAAGACTTTAAGGAGCTTCCCGGAATGTCTTATTATACTGCCAGGCAATAAAACGGCGTAGAGGAGCATTTAAAGACGAAGATGCCAAGTATCTATTGAGTACGAAGTATCTCAAAACATATTTGGTTTGGCAGGCAATATGTAGCTGTGGTCGAGCAAGCCAAATCATCATCACTACCGGAACGGTAAAGAAGAAAATATACCGTGAAGAAGGCCTAAAGAAGCGCTTTTTACCATTCCTACGCAACCATGACGCTCCCTCGCTATTCTGGCCTGATTTGGCATCTTGTCACTACGCCAAAGATGTTTTGGAATGGTATAAAGCGAATGGAGTCCATGTTGTACCGAAAGAGGCGAGTCCACCTAGCTGCCGGGAGTTGCGACTTATCGAGCGGTATTGGGATCTCTTGAAGCGAGAACTCTCTCAATATAAACAACAAGCTACAACTATAGAAAAAAAAAATCGAAAATCTTGGACAAAAGCAGCCAAATCGGTTGCACAGAAGTCTGGACAGACCCTAATGGCTGGAGTAAACTCAAAAGTTCGTAGTTTCTTCATGCAGTGTCATTAAGTAACTGTACTTTAAGATGACAAATAATGCACATTTAAATGAATAAATATTTCATCTTGGATTGAACTTACAGCAAATTTGTTTTATTCCAAATTTAATCTGTCCAGATTTTGTCGCGAACAAACCTTGATTTTGAAAAAAAAAAACGAAGTGGGTACTTTTTCGCCAGTGATCACTAAGTCCGAAAAATTTAGTCTAATAATAAGAATATATATATACGAAATCATTCCATGATATAAGTCATTAGATTTTTCTAAATTAGGGTCCAACTATTTAACCAATCGAACTTAATGTCATTACATGCCCCATTGGAACGGTTCGTGCACGCCAATGTTTAAGAGAGCCCGAACGGACGAACCGGTGGGCATCCCTCGACGAAAAATCTAAGCCGAGACTGGTGTGGGATCGGTGTGCGGCGGAAACGAGGTGAAATGGTTGGTCTGTCAGCAAAAGCTGCCGGTCCTAAGGGAGAGCGAACAAGAAAATTTATTTATTCAAGACAGCCCTGGGCCAACCGCAATGAGAATCGCCCGCAGGGGTGGAGATAAAATAGTTGCATTTTCTTCTCACCATAACCATTTTTAGCCTGCCGAAATGTGAGATGAATGGTCGGGTTTGGGTTCGGTTCAGAGCCAAAATATCTCTTCCTGCTTTCACCTGGGGTCCAACAGCTTCACCTTTCCCTGACACTCGTACACTGCTGGTTTGGTGGAACTACGTGATAAAACATTAAATGAAAATTTCATTTCACCACTCGTAAATTAGTAACGATCGTGAGTGCTTCTCGATGCAAGTCTCATTGAGGTGCTGGGCGCGGCATGGGTCTGCAATCCATAATAGAAATAGTCCACAGCTGCAAATGGAAACTCTACGGTCCACGACACTGCACTAAAAACAACTAAATGAAGTTTTTGTCAGGCTTTAATTAATATCAGCAGTTGGCAACAGCCATTTTCCCTACTAGGAAAAGCTTATTATAGCTTCGAAAATATACCGATCCGAATATGCAAATTTTACCAATAATTGATATGCCTCCTGTTTTGAATCCACCCTAGTCTTGCAGTTTGCAGCATGAGATGATTTCACTCAAGTTTATCATCCATCACAAGCGTCATCGCCAAACTCTCAAATTTCTCCTTTTGAGTTTCTTGCTTTGAGAAGTTTCCCACCCAACCTGAATGCAGCGAGTTTCTTCCCAACCTGCTGTCTCTGGTGTCGTATGTCGTCGGAGGGATTATGGAAATAAAAACTTCAACATCGGTGGAGAAAAAAGTCCCACTTCTACTAGCTACTGGCTGTAACCGAGGAGGAGCAAGGATGTACAGGTAACATGAAATAAAATGTGTGACACAAATTACGCCACCTGGAGAAATGTCACTGGAACCGTAAATTTGAACCCAAATGCTGCGTAAATAAATTTTCCGTTTGTTGTCCTGGAAGGACGACTCGAGTGAGGAGATGGAAATGGCCGGGTCAGTAGTTGTCTTAGCAAATATAATAAAACGGCAACCGTGGAATCCTGGAATCATGGTTCAAGATAACGAAGGAAAATATTTGATGCCGCCCCGAGGGTGGTTCATGGGTTAAATTAGTGGAACTTGAAAACGTTTGCTTTGTGCTAAAAATGGAAAGGAAGGTTATCTGTTAAAAAGTCCACAAATAGCTGTCATGATGACTGATAAGCTCTATTATTATGTTTCCTGGCACATAAGCTTCATACACCGTGCCGACACCATTCATGTGAACAAAACTGACTTTTATTGCAGGGCATAACATTTCAGTTTCATTATTACATGCGTTGAGATGCTGACGTTCGTCAGCTCCGGCTTCATTGACTATTAAGAGTCCAAATAAAGTTAGAGTGAGGTTAAATATCGTTGAAGGAGCGTGGTAGAAAATTGTGTATGAGGCTGACGAATACCACAGAATCCATTTCAATTTTCGAAAATTTCGATGCCGTACTTACTTGGAGTTGTCGATTCACTGCAATTAAATTTACACATAAGGTTCAGCGCCCAACCTTATAGGTGGCTAAAAAAGTGTCAACCGTCAAAGCCAGAAAGATCCAAATTTGCGACATACTGGCTACAACACCGACTAAGCGATACGGCATGGATTTACGGATTGGACTTGATGCACAGCGCTGGCAGTCGGGCTACTGTGCTTCCTCAGTATGGCAAAGTGAAACCTTCCAGAAATGCCAAGCGGGCTAATGGTGTGGCCTCCCGTCCCGGTTAAACCTTAGCAGGTCTTTCCTGTCTCCTGTTCAACATTGCGCTAGAAGGTGTTCCGAAACGTGCGGACTTTAACATCCGGGGTACGATTTTCAATAAATCCGACCTGTTCAACTGCTTCGCTGATGACGTGGACATTGTCGGCAGAACGGGCCAGGTGGTAGCTGATTAGTACACTGAGCTGAAACGTGATGCGGAAAATGTTGGATTGAAGGTGAATGCGTCGAAGACTAAGTATCTGTTGGCTGGAGGAACGCGCGTGACAAGAGGCATAGGCAGAACCGTGACATTCGGCGGAGATGAGTTCGAAGTGGTGGATGAGTTTGTGAACCTCCGGACCATTGGTTACGTCGGATAACAACTGCAGCAGAGAAATTCGGAGACGCATTATAATTGGAAGTCGTGCCTACTATGGATTCCACAAGACCCTGAGGTCTGGTAAACTTCACCCCGTACAAAGTGTACCATCGTATCAAAACGGTGATAACATCTGTCGTTCTCTGCAGGGCATGAGACGTGAACAATGCTTGAAGAGGACCTGCAAGCATTTGAAGTTTTCTAACGTCGCTAAAGCTGGAAGGGTACAATGGATGGGGCATGTTGTAAGAATGTCGGACAACAATCCCGGCAAAAACGGTGTTTGTCTCGAATCCGACTGATACAAGACGCAGAAGAGCACAGCGAGCTAGGTGTTCAAACCAAGAGAAGACCTTGGAAGTGTGGGACATTTGAGGAACTCGAGACAAGCAGCCGTCAACCGAGTTTTATGGAGAAATATCGTGACGCAGGTGCGGTTCTACCCAGTGCTGTGTTAGGATATCGGGTTCAATCGAATTCCGCAGGGGGCTTCGTCAAGGTGATGGACTCTCTTGCTTCCTGTTCAACAATGCTCTTGAACGTGTTATGCGACGAGCGGCGTTTAACATGCGAGGCACGAATAAATCCGGTCAATTTATCTGCTTTGCCGATGACGTGGATATTGTCGGCAGAACATTAGAGGCGGTGGCAGAGCAATACACCAGACTAAAGCGCAAAGCAGAGAAGATTGAGTTGAAGATAAATACGTCCAAAACGAAGTACATGCTGACAGGCGGAACCGAGTATCGACAGGACCGGACTGGGCCGCAGTGTAACGATCGACGGCGATGGGACTGAGGTAGTCGATGAGTTTGTCTATCTTGGCTCACTAGTTACTGCGGACAACGATAACAGCCGTGAGGTCCGGAGGCGGATTTTCAATGGAAGTCGTGCCTATTATGGGCTCCACAAGCGTTTTGTGCATCCTGTAGAAAACGCTAATAAGACCGGTTGTTCTCTACGGGCATGAGACGTGGACAATGCTTGGTGCGGTTCCAATACGATGTTGGACCATTTTAAGTAATAAGTAACTAACCTCCGGGTACGTTCAAAACTCCGCGCCAAACTTGGTGGGTAGTAGGCTCAGATGTAAAATTCCTGACTAACACCGATCTTACTCAACCATGCATGGCTCCCTGCTGCAAAGATAACCATGGGTTCCCGATAGGTGACTATCACTGAACGTATGGAGATAGAGGTCCGGAGGGGGACCCAACAAATTGAAGGACACCGGAGTAAATTATCAAAGAAATGTTTTTCTTTTTTTAAAAAACATAAATAAAAAACGAACGACGGCGGCAAAATGTCAGACAACGAAGACGGAGGTGCGATAGTGTTCTCAAAAAGCGGAACGCTACAGAGGTGACCAATGCTGAATTCTGAAGCCACCGTGAGTACCATCAGAAGCAAGTCCCAGGATTTCCTGACCCAGATGATCACTCTCAAACGCAACAGTAGCACAAGTCGGGGGGACAATGTTGGGAAGAAAAACATGTTGGAGGTAGTCAGAAACTGGACCGAAGAACTCTATGATTACGTAAAGGACAGGCACAACGTCCACAAAGAAATTAAGGAGACGGTGACGCGTACCAAATCGGCTGTGGACGCGCTGAGGAAGAGAGCAGAGACTGTCGGAAAGATTCCGGAGGACACCCAAAAGGCAACGGAGAAGGCAACGGTTGAAACACTTGAGGCGCCGATGGAATTTCGGAATCCACGTTCAGAGAAATGGGAATTGGATACACCAGGAGAGGAGGAGGAAGAGCCGAAAAAGCACAAAAACAACGAGGAAAAAGGAGAGGAAGTGAATGTCGCCATGTCTTCAACCAGAAAAAGCAAAAAAAACTGCAGCAAGTAGAAACGCCAGGAGAGCAGAAGAAGCATATACATCGGCATCGTCAAAGAGCGAAGCGGGCGACAATCAGTTGAGGTAAAAGTGGAACGGTAACGAACGAACGCTGCGAACTCCTCCGAAATGTGAGATCTAATCTGGAATTGAAGGAACTAGGGAGATCGTGGTGGAAAACCCGACGCACCCAGAAAGATGAGATGCTCTCTGAGCTGAAGAAGGGAGCATAGCCGTCAAGACGCTCGTTAAAAAGTCTCTTGGTGAGCAGGCGAGATTACAACAGAAGACCATAATGCGTTACGGTAGCTCACAGACGCCGACGATACGTCTGCCGACAGGTGCAGCCAACAAGCTGTTGTAGCCGGGTCGAGTAAAAATCGAGTGGTCGGTGTGCTCACTGAGAGTCGTCCCTCGAGGTTACAAAGGAATTGGAGAGATGCTTTAAGTGCATGGGTTTTGGTCACAAGGCGAGGACTTGCAAAGGTCCTGACAGATCTGATCAGTGCAGGAAATGCGGAGACAAGCAACCTACATGCATGCTTTGCCATAAGGAGGACGGAAACGAACTTATGACATTGGGGATGCCAGCAAATAAAAACTAGAAGGGACAGCCCAATGAAGTTGTACGCAAAGTTGACGTGATGGACTACGAAGCAATGTGCAATCTAGATCGCTTGATTGTTTAAGAGTGGCGGAAATTGGTTTCCCTTCTAAATCGAATTCCCACACACTAAACGTTCGCACTACAACCTTTATTGATATAGACTGGCTTGGTATCTACAGTCATACATCTTGCTTTCACTGGAAATAATATGTATGACATATGATAACAAGATACTCTATATCACGTAATATATCCTTGCAGTGCGAATGAGTTTTGTTCATTTGGGAAACTTTTACTCGAAGAAGCTGGTTTCATTCACCTCCAATTGCATACGGTTTCTGCTAGGCTTATGTGTGTACAACACTGCCAAAAGTGCAAATGTTGAAAACATTACGGCTTCGGCACATGGAAAGATGTTTTTCACAATCGATTATCCCGAAACCCAGCCTCCAGGTTTCCAAAACACATGTCAACTTTCTTTTCCAGTTGTTTTGATGGCCCTGAAAAGGGTTTGAGGGAAAAGTACTGACACCACCTCATTTCGTCATGAAGCTGGTTTACTATGACCATGGCTTCGGTTCGCTCGGAAACCTCGTGTTAAGCTACTATCCCGGCAGCTGATCGAGGGCAGTTTGAATTTCCAAAGACGTCAGGTGCCATCGCCAATTGATTAAGTCAGTCAGGCAGATACGCTTTCAATCCAGCTCCAACGTCAATTGTGAAACTGGTCATAATGCTTATTGTTTTGGAGAAACGACAGGATCGGATTAAAATGCTTCAACACCCGGTAGATAGGTGCTATACACGGAAGAAACAAAGTACCTATAATTGAGTATTTTTAAACTTAAAGTTGAGTACTGTTGTTGAACTGGAGAGATGGGTAAATTTGATTCTGCACATTAGGTAAACATTACTCAATTGGTGAGTTCTTCATTGACAACAAATTTTTGAGTTAAAATGGAAGTCATATGCATACTTTTATTATTTGAAGTATATTAGATTTAAAAACCGAAAGCAATAAATATCTTACGGTATTAAACTAGCCGTTATTGTTAAAAATTAAAAATAACAAAATGAATAAAATTATCAATAAATTTATGTTTTTATTCTATCTGTCACGAGATAAGGCGCTCATATTGTAGTTAAGTCATAGCATTTACTAACTCAACCGTGCGGAAAAGCTCTCTTCTTTGGTTTTGACGAGTTTTATTGCATTCGGTTAAATTTATCCTCCATAAACCATGATATACGTGTAGACTCAAATTTGAGGCAACTATGGCATATACCAAATTTGGCTACCGCAATCCGAACTCCCAGAGTTGTGGAAATGAAATTTTTGGGACTTTGCTTCTTCCAGCGTTACGTTTTCTTCTCTCCGAGGCTTTTTGCAGCTGGACATTTGGCCTTCCGGATATGGTGTGAAGCGAGAATGCACCTTGAGAGCATATTCTGTTGATAGCGATCGACCACCCATTAATCGGTATTCTTATTGGCGTCGTAGATGGTTGTGGCCTGTCTGGGAATTCATAGTTTGTCATCTCCGACAGACGCTCCAGGCCAAACTAGAGCTAACTGAACGATGGACCAGCATTGGGAAATAAAGGTGTGGGAGCATCCGGTCGTTAACTCTTTAGATAAAGCATTTGGTGGTCTGGCAAGGACCGTTTGGTTTTGTAATAATCCACGGCCCCTGAATGTGTATTTTCTACGATGGTTGAACCACATAGCATTCCCAAAATAATTTGACAGCTCTACCGAATGATTGAAATTTCAAACAGCACAAGAGAGTGTCTTCAACCAAACAAACTCTTTTATAAGCAAACTGATTTGGTCGTTCTGAATAGGGCGGATATAGTTGACGGGGGAGAAACATTGTTCACGGTTGAACCTGGGGTTTTCTTCTTGGTATTCTTGGTTCAGCTCCTCGTCGGTGCGGGTGGCCATCTGCAGGTGACGTGGGCTGGATTTCGCCCGTTGTGTGTCACGGGTGGCATTTTTCAGGCTTCCAACAGCCTTTTTCTCGCAGCGTCCTCGTTGGATAACGAATGCTCACCAGTGCACCCTCAGTATGGTCGCACGCCTACTGTTGCACACCATTATGTGCTCTGTACAGAACTACGACTACATTGACTACACTGATTCAAATTTTCATTCAACGAAGTCAACGCGATACTAGAGTGCATCAAAGGAGACGGGCTTCAAAGTTATTGCCCCGCAACAATTAGTTTTAATCCGCGCACGCTAAGACGGATGATTTTCTCAACAGAAATGTTCGCTAATTCACTCAGCCACAACTAGAGGAACTGAAACGTAACTCAACCACATAGTCTAGTCGGTCTCTGACGTGCCGCACCCGCTCGAAATTATCCCTTCTAAAATTTCGTTCGACAGTTGTTCAACGGTCTTTGTGATATACTTCCGGGACGTCGTGCGTAATTGAACTACAAACCCACAAAGAAAAATTCAGCCAAACAAACTCTTTAGTTAATAAACTGATTTGGTCAGTCCTGTCCAGTGCTGACGGATTTATTTGACGAGGGGAGAAATAGTCGGCGATTCCCCTAGGGCTGTTTAGTAAACTCGCTTCACGAGCAGCTTTTCCCGCACAACTCGTAGGCTTCAGCAGCCATGTTTCTCTTAGCGAGGCCGACAGGAGCATCGGCACCAACAGCCAACTGTGCCAACGCCTCTATGCACTCCCGCTTCCACTTTACTCAATTTTTTAGCACAATTGCATGCCATCTCTTTTACTCACGGACGAAATGCGTACTCAATTTTCGTAAGAAGTGGATCTAATTAAAAAATTGAGCGTTGACCCGCGGATTAACGAAAATTGAGTAACATAATCCGTGAGAGAAAGGAGATAGCAGACAATTGTACTCAAAAATTGAGTAAAGTGAAGCGGAGCTGGGCAACGACTACTCGCCAGTGCACCATCCAGGGAAAGCGATGCCTGCAAACCGTGTTACAACAGCCTCTGCACAGCACCACGACTGATGTAAGACTGAGGCAAAATTGCAGCCAAGAGCTGGTATGTCATGCAGCGTCAGATGCCAATGCACAAAAAGAAGGCGGTACCAACGAAGGCGGTGTGATACAAATTCCACCAAAGGGGACGAACTTCTGCTATTGCGCACGATAATTAGTTTTAATTAAGTCCACGCCAGACGGATGACTTTCTCAACAGAGAAATATGCCGCATCATGCTTCCACCAACGGCAACTAATCCGGTACGCATAACTAGGAACAATGGCGAACTCCACCACAAGGTCACTGATGTGTTTCAGTTTGGCTCGAATTATCCCTTCCTGACTTTCGTTCGTTTGTTGTTCAACGTTCTTTGTTCTTTCTAATCGGGGACGCGACGTTTAATGATTGCCATATTCAGCCGTGATGCGGTAATTGAATTAACAACGGCACAATAGAAAAATTCAACCCCAACTCTTTAGTTGGTAAACTGATTTGGTCGTCCTGATAAGGACG
>JASCZW010008396.1:0-51390 GCA_034211315.2 Aedes japonicus | reverse complement strand
AGCATGCCCATAGACCATTATTTCATCTTCTCAGATAGTCTCAGTTCTATTGAGGCCCTGCAGTCGATGAAAATAGTGAGGCACTCATCTTACTTCCTTGCACAAGCAAGGAGCAGATATGTGTGTTGGTCGAAAGATCATTTAAGATTACTTTGTATGGGTCCCTCAGATTGCTCAATCCAGGTAACAGATGGCGGACTTTAGCAAAGGTGGCGCACAAGAATTTTTGAAAGAAGAATTCCACATAATGAATTTTTCCCATTAGTACGTCAGAGTTCTCTTCAAAGTTGATAAAACGATTGGACAAGTAATTCTCTTGGGCGGTGGTTACATTCCATTATTTCAAATGTTTCGTCGAGATCGTGGTTCAAAGGTCTGGATGTATGTCGCGTTTTCATTCGTGTGATGTCAAGACGTATGTCCAACCACTACTCGCTAGACGCACATCTCTACAGAATTAACCTCGTCGATAGCAATTTATGTAGGTGCGGAACCGGTCATGATGAAATCGCTCACGCAGTTTGGCATTACCCGGATAATGATGCCTCCAGGACACGACTATTGGATACCCTAGTGGTCCGAGGTAGACAACCCTTCCGAGAAGTAAGAGATGTTTTAGGAATGCGTGATCTTCCCTACATGCAATCGATTTATGAATTCCTTTGTTTGTCTGATCTAAGAGTGTAACGTCATCACCCTCCTTTCTTCCACTCTAGTAAATTCTCGCAACCAAAAGCAGCAAATAATGGCTTAAATAAGTTACCTACCTAGCTCCTTTCCAAAGCGATAATGTGACCCATTAACCTCGAGCTAGCCACGAGTAATTGGCATCCCACTTTTACTAATATCGAAAAGTAAAATTTTATGTACAACAATATTGAATATCGGCTCCGTAAAGTGTTATATACGCCTGAGCCTAACAAATAAATGAACTGATGCAAAAACAGCTCGTTTGTTGTTCTATGATGAGAATTTCTTAAATAAATAATTATAAAATAAATGTTAGAATGAAATGCCAATTATTTTTTCACTTCAAAATGTATGTTTCCAGATCTTGAAATTGTTTGGAATATACCGATTGTTACAAATCACATATTATCATCATAGGAATACTTAGAAAATCAAACCTAATAATCGTCGCCCAATAGAGACTCAATAATGAGTGACTTGTTGACAACCATTATTTGTTTGACACATAGCGTTGATGAAGAAATTAACTATCGGTGCTCTCGTAGACTTCGAGGCGGGAATTTAAACCGTTGATGCTTGATCAGAATAATTGCGGAGGGTAAGTTAATTAAAAGCTTGGCGATTGACCAGGAGTGGTACGCTGGTGGTGAACAAAAAATTCTTGACAAATGAACTTGTTGGACTGGTTTATATTTTCTACAATTTGTAGTTACTAGCCGGCAACTATACGGTGCGAGTGAAGTTTGCCGCTCGTGATTGATTTCCTTTGCGTTGTCTGATTTTATGAATGACAAACACACTTCACTGTAATATTACTATGTTCTTACGTTTAGGCTTTCGTCATTAAGCGCACGGAAATGCCTCACTCTACTATGTGTGGGATTAGTGAATTCGTTGAAGGAATCAGGGAGGAACAAGTGCACTCGAGCTGTAAGTTAGGTGGGAGGGAGTACTGTTTGTTCTGAAAAGGTATCATCAATCCATCGTTTGGCTTTGGTAGATATTATTCTAAATGCAAAAAAAAACATCAAAGTGTTCTCTGTTGTATGGTAAATATAAATTGCGTGAAAAACTGAAGCGATCAAATTGTTGTTTTTATGTTTTTTTGTGTAATACTTCGATTGTTATGGAAGCTGTCGTTCTATGTATCGAATATGTCATAAATTCACGATAATCGCCAAAATCACGTTAGCATAATGATGATCGGTATCTTCTGAAACAATAGATGATTAATTCATCAATTTATAGTCATAAATTTGAGTGAGGTTTTCGATTTCCTTATCTATTTAGCCATTACAACTTCACTGATTCAGCTGTGCAGATTATCATTATGATCTTCTATTGAACTTATGTAATTTGGCTACGTTAAACAATGTAACGCATGTGTTCCTAGAGATATATAGAAATTTATTATAAACTATTAGGATAGATTTTGGGTAGTAGTAATTCTTATGTGTTGATAATTGAATACCAATAAATCATACGTGGAAACTATTTTAGAGTTTAAAAGTAGTTTTGATAAATTTATTGTAATTATGAAGCTAAATAAAAAAATTATCTAGTGGTTGGGTCGAAGTTGCATCAACGAATAGATCCTATATGCTGCGTATAGACCAAAATCTCATCCACATTCCCCGAAAGTTTCTATCTTTGTAAAATAAGTTATGTCAGTTTTTGTGAGGCATTATATTAAGCTTATCTATACAAGTGTTTACCGAGTTCAATATCTATTACAGCTCGAATACTTTATGAGTTACAATAATAAATGTAACCAACTAGGTTGAGCCGAGGGACACATGTTCTATTATTCTAATTCGAATTTTAAAGAATTGGCCATCAACTTTCATTTAATCTTTTAAACCTTTTGTTATATTGTTGATCATATGCAAAGGATGAACTGTATTGTGAATGAATGATGGAATTCAAATCATGCAGTTCAAGTGTGGGTTTTATTATGCAAACCTCCAGATGTTGAGATCCGAACACTCTAGCTTTGTATGCCTTGAATTATGTAACGAATGTAAACAAAAAGCACTACATCAACCTGGTCAGCAGTGACTAAAGTTATTATGTTGGAGGTCATGGTTTTCCGTATGAGTAGGTGTCCCCCCTTAACTGATGAGGAGACTGTCAAGAGTCCGCTTGATTCATTTTTTCACCTTTGCAAAGCTTTGGCTACATTCACTCTCCGCCAATGAGCAGTGTGTTGTCCACTCTCATTCTCTCACTCACTCACTTTTGGCGGACACCGGCCACGAAAAAAAAACTTTACTTTTGCCCACCGCACCGTCGTAAATCAACGCTTGAAGCCATTCATCTGCTGCAGATATAGCTGAGCTATGGTATTCACCCTCTTGACGAAGTAAGGTGACATTGACCAACCTCTCCAAATTGGTAGAGCTGTTGAACTGTAAGGCAGTATCAACCTGATCTGCTGCGGTAACGTGAATTAGGGAAGGTCCATTAATTAGGTCACGCAGTAAGGGGGGAGGGGGGGTTTGCGAAAACGTGACGATCCATACAAAAAATTGAAGGTCCATCACAAAAACGTGACAAGGGGGGAGGTTTATTAAAAGTCAATTTTTGCGTGACGTAATTAATGAACGTTCCTTAGCATTAACAACCTACAATGTCACGTCGCGCACGAGCTGCACTTACAGATTTTGTTCGATTTAACGGAAGTGACGTTTAACGAGCTACTCGTGAAATGTACGTATGACTCATTCGTGTTAACACCATTAAAAAATGGATCGTTCTTACGGCATTGTTCAAACCGTCATAATCAAAATATGGTAATATTAAAATATGTTTTTAACTTTCATAATATTTTTTTAAAAAAGTCATCAATTAGCGGACAACTGAGAAAAAGACTAAACCTACCATAAAATCAGTCTAACTATCTCTGACATAAAAGTGATCAGCTTTCTAATTTTTGATATTTCATAAGAATAGCTTGCCGAATTGTATAATTTTAACCTAGTTCATGATAAAGAGAGGAAAATTGAACTCCTTTATTAACCTATCGCAACTCATCATTGCAGCAATACAGCATACTTTTGTTTCGGATTGTCACTCCAGCCAATTTGTGAGCAAACGATAACTAAGTTGATTATGTTAGAATGACAAGAAAAAGAGAAGAAGCGTTCTGATATTATATCAACTTGCAGATCCTCTAAGTAAACTTTAAGTAGTTGATAAATGCGTATAACGAAATACAAATTGCTAATCTGTATGTAATCACATTCTTAGTCATGAAGTTCTTGAGCTCTCTGAAACTACATAGACTTCCGATCTTAACCTTTAACCACATATTTACTAAAACGTTAAATTGAATCAAATTTCCTGCATGAAATGATTATAGTTTCTGACATGTTTGTCATCAAAGATGCAGAATAATTCTGTAATAATAATCGATTGAGGATTTTATGGAGTAATCAACTAAAATCATCAATGAAGGTTTTCACTAACGTTTGTATTTAAAAAAATACATGCAAAAAAAATCTACGTCCTTGCAAGCGGCCTTCAGGCAGTTAGCCGGAACATTCTCCATGGCGGACAAAAACATACGTGTAGGCATGTTTTTGAGTTCATTCTTTGTTTTACTTATCAATTCTTCCTCAGTTTTTGCGACAAAATTGTTGGAGTAGATCTTAAGCTTCAGGTTGGCCCAGAAACTCTCGATGGGACGCCACCGGGGGACGTTGGGCGGGTTCGCTGACTTGGGTACCACATCGATATTCAGCCGCTCCATCTCCTCTAACGATCGCTGCGAGTAGTGGGCTGACGCCAGATCCGGCCAGAACACGCGTCTTCGACCTTATGGTATTTCTTGATGAACGACGAAACTTTCGGCAGACATGTCGTACTATAAATTTCCCCGTTCACGGCCAGTCCGGAGCAAAAGAAGAGCGGCTTTGACATCCCTTTCTCGCTGATTGTCAGCCACAGCAGAACCTTCTTGGTGAACTTTGTGTGTGAAATGAACTTCACTTCGGAGCTCACTTCCTTCGTGGGGGAAGTAAAATACGACGTGCTCTGCCAGTCGTTGCCATCCAGGGTGAGATAGGTCTCGCCGTTCATCATCACCGCCACGTCGTGATTCGCCGGGAAAATCGAGTGGACCATCTTATTTAACCGCTGCGTCATTGCCTGCAGCTCAGATACCAGTGGACGTGACTTCCGACATGTATGTTCATGTTCGCCAGATCCTTTGTCACTGTTTGACCGGTTGAACCGACCCTCCAGGCCAAGCGCACGCAGCGATGTAGCCACTTTTTCCTCGGTCTTCTTTTTCAGCATCCTTTGGAGCTTCTTGTCGCTCAGGGTCGTCGGCCGTCTGGAACCGGGCTTTCTTTCGATGCTCTGGTTGTTGTCTAATAGTGCCAAGATGTTGTAGATGCCGGAAAACGCGTGTCCGGCGTCCACAAAGTGCCGCACGAAGTCCGTTTTCGATGCGGCGGGGTGCCGTTCTTTGAAGGCGCACACTTCTGAACGTAGTTGCTTCACTGTTTTTGCCATCACGGTTAGAGCTCGACTGATAGAGCTGTAAAATTTTGTCTGCTGACTCATAGGTTACTATGATTGATGCTGCATGGGTAGTTTTGTCAGTACGGGTGAAGGTAAACTCTTGAAAAATCGGCAATTTTTGTTCATTTTTTAAATGCAAACGTTAATGTAATATTTTTAAATGGAAATGACCCTTAGCTTCGGGTCTTGACCAAAAATCCATTCTGAGCCATTGCGGGCCCTTCACAACGAAATTGTGATACGTTTTAACTTTTTTCCTAATCCCGTCGTAGGTTTTTGGAATCGCACTGAAACCCCGAGCGACTAAACGCAACGGTTGATTTCAGATTGGGCAAGAGTCCTGTCGTTCGAAGCCGTTCGTGCTAGAGTAGTTTCAAGGGAAACCGTCGATGGAAAATATTGCGTGAATGTTGTACCTCTTTTTGGAATTGTGGTTGTTGTTAATGCTGACGGCAGATCACCAACACGTTTTAGGATAATGTTGTGCAATCCTTTGTGATGTGTTTTCATTCCGCTTGTGCTGGAACTTTCACACTTCATTACTTTTGAACACTTCACGCACTTGGCTACGCCAAGGTTTTGCTTTCCGTGTAGAAAATCAAACTACATATTGGGTTTAATTTTTTCTTCAAATTCCATCTTATTTTTTGCGTGAATTGCGTGAATTGAACAAATATTTTCGACGATGTAAACAATGTTCTTTGAAGAAAAAAGTCATTGAATACTGACAACAAAATATGAAATACAGAAAATTCCGGTATTTTCGGTACTCAAAATTGACCGGTATTACAGGTATTACAGGTATCAGGTTTCAATACTACCGATAGTACCGACCACCCGACTGCCATGTGACGAAAATATGCGATGGTAAGTAAGATAAGATCAACGGACATTCCGATCAAACAAACTCGTTAGGGCCTGTTCAAAAACCACGTAGACTCATTTTTGAAAATCTCAGACACCCCCTCACCCCTCGTAGATTTTTCTCCATATTTTTTTTAAATTTTTGTATGGAGCGTAGGCTTTTGTCAAACCCCCCCCTCTCCCTAGAAAAGTCTACGCGGTTTATGAATAGTCCCTTAGCTGGGAAAATCAAATTGGTGGTTCTGAAAAGGGCGGATTTTGAATAGAGTGCACGGTTCTCAATTTGTTTTATGTCTTCTTGTCAGTCTTTAATGGGTGCAGGTTTATTAACTTCCTGTATAAAATAATGGGATAATCGATATTTTTCTGATAAGAAGAAATTCTAGATAGGTTGATACTCTATGGATCTGTCTGTGAACCCCTGTAATGGAAACGGCGTAAGCACAGGGGCTCTCGAACTTTATTTTACGGGTCGTGTCTTTTGTTCTCCCAGAGCATTTCACGTGTTGAATATTTGGTGACAAGGCGGACAATTCACATAAAATATGGCGGAAAACAAGATTTTTCTTTTAAATATTAAATAAGACAAATACAGTTGAGGTTAAGAGGGCCACACATTTAATTAACTAAAAAAAACTAGCAAAGGCATAATAATCTTCTTTTTTTGTTTTTGGACAGGTTTGATTTAACTAATCTTGCTTGAGCTCACCGTTGCGGCCGTTGACTTCGTTGGCATGCATAATCATCGGGCGGGAACACAGCTTACAAACAGGAACACAGCTTACAAACGGGAACACAGTCTTACAGGAACATTTTTCTTCACAGTTCCACGGGAAGGGGAATGGAGAACAGAGCGTAACATTCTCTCACAAATTGTATCGAGAACATCAAATTGTGTCGGTAGGGCCAAGTGTAACGGAGGCCTAGTTCCCTGTCCGGAGAGTGGTACCAAAATTGCGCGCGTATTCACTCAGTGGCCAATCGAGCAAGCATGCACCACAAAATGGCCAGACAACCACAGACTTTACGGAATACCACTGTTCTTCGTTTCTTATTGTCTGGCCGGCCACTGCACTCTAGTGTTGTACAATTGTTCACCACTGGCTCGCTCGATTCTAGGGCGTACGATAGTGATCACCGAAAACTAGCGCGGTTAGAACTAACGTAATAGTCTCTGGTGCACTTTTCTAACCGTAAGTGGTGATTTTCGATGACCCGCACTGTATCTTAACTATTTAATTGTTCGGTATTTTCACTGTGGATTTTCGAATTAGATTTTGAATTGGGAACACTCGCGGTTAGTATGGTGACGGACTAGCTCGCGGACCGACACTCTATCCTCACTCTTCCGGACTTTTTACAATAATTCTCCCGGCTCTATTCTACCACCCCCTTTTATATGGGTGGATGACTCATCACAATTTCATCTCGCCCCTTAATCATCCTCATCATCCATACATTCATAGATCTGATGACGACGTCTCACGACAACAAAGATGATGATGACAACTCGTAGGCACGGTGATGGACGAACGATGACAGATGACGGGCGAAAACTTACACGCTAACAAAAAACGAATTGATGTCCTATTCTAAATTACCCGTTTACTCCGACAATTTGGCTGCATGCAAAGCCTTAACAAATTCAAATTTCCTACTCACTTGTTTCCGCAAAACTTCCAAAATTCTAACCAAATATGAATAAATTTTGAATGTAAATAAAAAATCTTTGAATAAATAAATGAATAAATTAATTAATAAATAAATTAATAGATAAATAATCAAATAAATAAATAAATAAATAAATAAATAAATAAACTATTTCGGAGTAAACACAAATGAAATAAATATTTACAGAAGGACATCAACTTCGAGGCTACTAAATGTAAAACTAACATCACTCATACACTACTGTAAGTGGAGACAGATTGTAAGTTTTACATTCAGACATTTACATTATTATTGTGATTATTTTTACAGCACAAACATAAATTACAATGTTTTCTTGAATTCTTAACCTCCAACTGGCCTTCTCACCATATATTTTATTGTGACTTAAAAATGAACGGTCACAAGGTGACCTTAAAAGTTATTATTGGCAATTTTAGTGTTCGAATCCACAGGTGAAATTGCCGAAATTTCCATCACAAAACATTCTATTATTTATGTTCTTAATTCATTAAACAAAGAACCTTACACTATTGGCAGTTACAAGGACTGTTTTTTGAAGAATGTATAATATGAAACTATTTCGATCAATTTGTGGATCATTCATAATAAAAATGGTTTAAAACGTCTGTGCGTTTAAACGAACTTTCCTAACTGTAGATTCGCATCTTTCCATCAAAATTTGGTCGACTTAAACTTGACGCATTTCCTTTCATCATGCATTAAAAAAATTAGCGCACTCCTCATTTTGAAGATGTGTGCGTGTAGTATCATGCCTCTATTTTGAATTTGAGATAAGCACTTTTGCTATCAAACTGTCGTCGAAGGGAGAGAAGCAACGCATTGAAATTTTGCACATGCATGGCGGGAATCCAATCTACTCTCACGTCAAGTTGGCGAAATTGTTGAATGTGGCTAAATCAACTGTTACCAACGTGTTAAAAGTGTTCAGTGAACGTTTGTCGACATCCAGGAAAGCTGGATCGAGGGGAAATCGAAAACCGGAGGCGACAGCGACGACAAAAAGAGTTGCCCGATGTTTCGAGCGGAACTACTCTCCGTCCGCGATATCATAAAGAAGGTGGGAGTGGCGCCTTCAACCGTGGCTAGAGCTAAAAAACGAGCTGGACTGTCGACTTACAAGAAAGTGGTGACTCCAAATCGTGACGATAAGCAAAACACGTCGGCCAAAGCACGATCGCGAAAGTTGTACACGACGATGCTGACGAACATTGATTGCGTGGACGATGAAACTAACGTCAAGGAAGACTTTAAACAGCTTCAGGGACAAGAATTTTATACGACAACCGGAAGGGGAACGGTAGCAGATATTTTCAAGCACATTAAACTGTCAGGGTTTGCGAAGAAATATCTGGTTTGGCGGGCCATCTGTAACTGTGGCTTCAGGAGCAACGGTTACATTGCAACCGGAACTATCGACCAGGAAATTTATCTGAGCGAGTGCCCACAAAAACATCTACTGCCTTTCCTGAAGCGACACAATTATTCCGTTCTATTTTGGCCGGATTTAGCATTTTGCCATTACGGAAAAAAGGCTATGAAGTGGTATGCTGCCAACAACGTTCAAGTGTTGCCCAAGGATAAGAACCCTCTCAACACGCCAGAGCTACACCCAATTGAATAATATTGGGCCATCGTCAAGCGGAATCTTAAGAAGTCTCAAAAAGCTGTTGTAAGCGAGAAACAGTTCAGGGCAAACTGGAGTTCTGCGGCGAATGAAGTGGATAATGAGACTGTAAAATCTTATGGCATGTGTTAAACGGAAGACCTGGCAATTCGCATTTTGTAAAAAGGAAGCTTAGCTGAATATTTCTCCTGTATTCTGTATTAACTGATGAAAAAGAATTTGACTTATTAATAAAAACTTTGATCGACTCACACAAATTACTGTTTGACCAAATTTTGATCGGAATACCCTTTAGTTAGTGCTACTGGTCAGCATCTTATGAAAAGAATATGACGGAAGCATAGATAGTTAATTATACTTAGTTAATTATAAAAAAAGAAAGTTAATAAAGAGAGTATGTCATTGTTGTTGGGACGGTTTGAAACGTTGAGAAAGAGTTGATGTCCTATCAATAGTAGGCGGTAAGATAAGTAGGAAATTATTTATATGATTTGAAATATCCAAAGTGGATGTGTTCAGTTGGACTGACTCCTGTAACAAAAAGAATATGCGATGTTCTTTAAGCAAACTGTGTTTGTAAAGTGTCAGAATCTTATTTTAGGAACTGGAAAGCTAGTGAAAAAACTTTAAACGTACATGTTATACCACAAGTTTTTTATAATTGATCAACATTATATAGCCTAATTTCACCAAAACCATGCCATGACATCACAATGGCACCACAAAACACCAGCAAGTTTGATGAGATATCTCTGCTAATTAATTCCCCAATCTGTTCAAACGCTCGCAAAGTGCAATCTCACTGCTTCATCTGACTTCTTGCGCCGGCTCCATGGCAGACAGCCAATCTTTCAATTGGGCTCTGAAATTAAAATAAATGCTATCGATTCGCTAGGCGAGAAGAAAACATCTTCTATGAGTGTGGAATGTGAAAACCAGTCATATTTCAACATTCTCGCAACGTGTTTGAAACTAACATAGGCTGTGCTTCGTCGATCATAGATGATCAAATATTTTGCGGCTAACATTATTACGATACATTGCTTTGTTGCTCCGTGTTATTAATCTACGATAAGATTGCACCTCCGGGGTTGAGACTGATTTACATAATTACTGCGTTTGGCTATATTGTTATAAGGCGAAAATTTGAGTACGAAATTATTGATTTAGACGTATGATATACACCATATTCAAAATAAACACCGCTATTACCACATCTTTATATGATTGTTTAGGATATCATATCACATGCTTATTTATATGCATATTTTCTGAATGAATTTTATCTTTCCATCGTATATGGTATTAGGTGCAAATGTCAAAACATCATATTTTCCTGTCTTGCCATTTCAAGCTTATTGCTAATCACAATAAGCTTATTGTCTGTTCTCGAATTAGTGATCTAAACGCACTCCCGCAGTTATTAATTGAGAGCTTTTGATGCCTATGCCATTTTTTCATTAGTATGACTGTGTGTCGACATTCACGAAAAATTCCTTATTAAGATCGAAAATAAAACCCAGTCACCTTCAGCGTGGTCGAGCTTTGCGTCTTTACCGACTGAGCTAGTGAGAGACCCACAAGTTACACGTAATATTTACTAGAACAAATTAAACTTTATCAGATCAAGTAAGGATAAATCACTTTTGTTTTCCTTTGAAGACCTGAACAACTGCACGGTGTTCAACTAGCGTGAAATTAAAAAATCATGATGTGTGTAAAGCAAAACTTCGTGTGTTCGACGTTCAAGAGATACCAGGCGACCTTTTCGGTCGCGGAACGCGTGAGATCCGCTTGGGCATGTTCTGCAAATACGCTACGAACCATTAAGGCCATGAACTGCTCATTGCGGAAACTGGCTGCTGATCTCGACGTTTCCATGGGAATCGTCCACACCATTCTTAACAAGGACTTTGAATAAAAGGCTTACACAAAACATAAGGTTCAGGGCGTCTCGGGAGCTACCACCAAAAAGAGATGGGATATAGCCAAGATTATAACCTCATGGCGAATGTCACGGCTTTATCTTTTCGGACGGAAAACTGTTTGTGCTGGAGCAGCTTCAAAATGCACATAATCATCGATTCCCTTGTTATTCTTCGAGAAAAACTACAAAACGGTGGTTTTGGAGAAAGTTGTTGTCCCAAGTCTTCGGCAACTCTATGGAGGTGGCTACTATGTGTTCCAGCAAGGCGATGCGCTAGCCCACACTGCGAATAAGCTCCAAGCCTGGTGGCAAGATATTTTGACGGATTTCCTAGACAAAAATATGTGACTCCTCAGATTTAAATCCATTGGACTTTTGTGTTTAATCCTGCTTGAAGTCAAAGCTGAATGATCACCAAATCAGTCATCCGCAAAATCTGGGACGAAATCCCCGTGAAGTCCATGCGTGTCGCTTGTGACCCGTTCAGAAATCGATT
The DNA here is from genome assembly GCA_034211315.2 of Aedes japonicus. Taxonomy (NCBI): domain Eukaryota; kingdom Metazoa; phylum Arthropoda; class Insecta; order Diptera; family Culicidae; genus Aedes; species Aedes japonicus. The sequence goes on along the minus strand of JASCZW010008396.1, from coordinate 39,570 downwards.
GAAGATGGTGAAGAAATTCAGAGTAAAGTCATTCCAAGAGATATGCTGTAATCATTCTCTCTAAACAGTTACTTCAATAAAATGTACACATGTTTTCAAAGCATACCCAACTTATTTAACACCGTGTATTTAAAAATAGATAAATATTTGTTCGACGGATATTTGTATTCGCTTTCGATATTTGCAGTTTATGGTTTAGCTTGTAAAAATATCTTGTAAATTTATGAAACATTTGTAAATTCCACATCAAGATCTTTGTGATTAATCTTTTTTTTTTGCTATCACCAAACATAGGAAATAGTTTGACTTTGGTTGTTCTGTCTTTCTTCGTCAAATGTTTGCTGACTTCGCTAATTTGCATCAGGACTGTTCATTTAATAAAGTGGAAACAAAGTTTTATTGAAAACAATTTATTTTTGAACAAATTACTTAGTTTCGATAATATATACCAAGAGTGCAGTACACGTAGACGAGTTCAAGGAGATTTGCAGATTGAATGAAATCTTCCTGTAGAATTTTTGAGCCTTACGTTTGAAGGCTTTGCTCAACTTTCTCTGTGCCGATTTGAATTGTTTTTTTTTCTAAGTTCAATGCTGTTTTATGAGTTTCGCTATGCTTCCAGTATATGGGTAGAAGTAGTTTCTTTTGCCCACTTTTCTGCAATCCTTATCGTTGATTATTCCCGTTGTAAAAGAAGAAGAACTCTTTATCCCACGAGAGCGTATCGCTTGCCATATCAACACCTTCTTTCCATTTTTTGCTAAGATGAACCGTACTTCAGCAAGAATATCCCGGCTGGCGATATTAAAATGGAGTGTTTTTAGACGAATCAGCAATTGGCTGAAAGTCTGATTTATAAAAATCTCTAAAATAAGGGCCTGGCAGTACAGGGTGCGCCAGGAAAAACTGAAAATGTGCTAGGTTAACTGGCGACTTATTTCGGTTGACAGTGTATTTGTTTATGTGCACTTTTAAGTGCTGCATCAGAACATCGGAATTGTGAAGACTTGAATAATGTCATAACGCGCACATGGCAGCCGATTCCGGAGGTATACGTTTGAAAGGCGTGTTATAGTTTCCGAAGTCGTCTTAAAAATGCCATTGAAAAAAAAATGAAGGACACGTCGAGGAAAGAATACAAAGAGAACTGAACTGGAAATATTTGATTGTATTGCTCAAAGTAGTTGAAAATGAGATTTGAAAGAAATATAATACATATATGAATTTTTACCTGCCACACTCTGCACACTGTTGCCAAATTTTACGTACGTTTCGTCGTTCAGCAAAAGACATCGGTTTAGTTTTTTCAGGGGAAAATTGTATAATATCTGTGACTTAGTTTTCTATTATGCTCTCTAGATATTTGTCCTGTTAAGTGCTTTAGAGGTTATGATGTTGTTTTACTTTTTAATTTTTTTTATCATATTATTTAATAATGATTTGATACTAAATTTGAAAATAAATAAATTGTTTTTTTTTTAAATTCTGGAATTACAAGTCAGTATTTTCTTTTTATCGTCAGTCTTTAGTAAACATTTTTTTCGGGAATTTTAAGTCAGTATTTTCTTGTTATCGTCAGTCTTTAGTAAACATTTTCATTGACTTATCACTCATCAAGCCTCATTACGAATGGTCAGACCCCTATTTCAGATAAATGTTTTTGAATAAATACTTCAATCATGACTGTGTCAATAATAATAATGGTATAGCATTACTAATCGCAAGATGACCAGAGTTGCTAATCATTACCGTCTACCGTCTGTTTCGTTATCGACTTCCATATAAATTTCCATATCAAAAGTTTACGAAGACGCGCACAGACGTTACTAATTAACAACCCCGAACAGAAGCACGCTGTAGCAGGAATTACTATCTGTTGCTGTGAATAACATATTTATATTTCGACTAGCTGAACCCAGTGCGTGCGCTGCTACGCTTGCAACTAAATGAAGGAAAATTTAATGTAACTGGCACTTTTATGGTTTTTTTTCGGAATGAGTTTTTTTTTCTTGAATAAGCAGGGGTTCAAACTTCTATCAAAACATGCTTCTTGCCCGAGAAATACACGTTTTGTGTTTAAGTATCCAAGATAATTATCTCATTTTTGGTAGAAATTTTTATTTTATTTGTATGGGAGCCCTCCCTTACAGAGGGGGTGGTTTCTCAAACCACCATACAATGATTGCCTTCAAAACTCCCCACATGCCAAATTTTATTCGATTTGCTTGATTAGTTCTCGAGTTATGAAGAAATTTGTGTCTCATATGTATCAGAGCCCTCATTCCCGAGAGAGTAGGGGTCTCAAACAATCATAAGAACCTTCCCCAGCCCCAAAAACCCCTTCATATAAATTTTCACGTTGGTCGGTTCAGAAATTTCCGAGTCTATAAGGGTCTGACAGGCAGACAGACAGACAGAAATTCATTTTTATGTATATAGAAATCTACCCTCCAAAAACCTGCACATGCCAAATTTGGTTCCATTTGCTTGATTTGTTCTCGAGTTATGCTAAAATTTGTGTTTTATTTGTATAAGAGACCCCTCTTTCAGTGAGTGGAGGAGTTTCAAACCACAATAGAAACATTTCTTGCTTCCAACCTCCACATGCCAAATTTGGTTCCATTAACTTAATAAGTTGTCGAGTTATTCAGAAATTTGTGTTTCATCTGTATATGAGCCCTCCTTTCAGAGAAGGGAGGGGCTCGAGTCAACTTAGAAATATTTCTTGCCTTCGAAAACTTCCACATGCCAAATTTGGTTCCATTAACCTGATAAGTTCTCGAGTTATTCAGAAAATTGTGTTTCATTTGTAAAGAAACCCCCCTCCCGCCCCCTTCCAGATGACGGAGGAATCTCAAACTTCTATAGAATCATTTATCTCCTCCAAAAACCAAATCCACATGCCAAATTGGGTTCGATTTGCTGGATTAGTTCTCGAGTTATGCACAAATTTGTGTTTCATTTGTATGAGAGCCCCCTCTTACAGAGGGCGGAGGGGTCTCGATTTACCTTAGAAACAGTTATTGCCTTAAAATACCTCTACCTGCCAAATTTGGCTCCATTTACTTGATTAACTCTCGTATGTAGAAGCTTTTGTTTCATTTGTATGGGAGCACCGCCCCCCAACATAAGAGAGAGAGAGAGAGGAGGGGTCTCGAACTATCGTAGAAACATTTATTGCCTTTAAAATCCCCGCATGCCAAATTTGGTTCCATTTGCTTTATTAGATCTAGAGTTATCAAGAAATTGCAGTTTCATTTGTATGACAGCACCCCTTCTAGGAGAGGAGAAAGTTTCCAGAAAACTCCACATGCCAAATTTGGTTCCATTTGCTTGATTAGTTCTTGAGATATGCAGAAACTTCTGTTGCATTTGTACGAGAGCCTCACTTTCTAGAGAGAGGAGGGGTCTCTGACTGCCATAGAAACGTTGCTTGCCTCTAAAAACTTCCGCATGCTAAATTTGGGTTCCTTTGCTTGATCAATTCTCGAGTTATGCTGAAATTTGTGCTTCACTTGTATGGGAGCCTCCCTTTCCAGAGAAGGGAGGGGTTTCAAACCATCATAAGAACCTTCTGGTGTCCAAGACGAATCCAACAAAGCAAAAATCTTGCCAAATGGTCCTTCCGCTCGCGAGTTAAATCATGGCAAAGGAAACCCCAACTCATTTTTATTTATATAGATTATGAGTAGACATTAATTTTTTCATCTTATTGGTGTAAACATTACAATGTCAAAATCTCGTTAACAACATCTCGCCAGTGTACCTACTGATCTTTTGCACCTGATTAGTCCACCATGTTCGTACCAGCTGATCGATCTGGAGCCACTTCGAATTCGTCGGAAAATATCTAGTGCTCTCTTTGTCGTAGAAATAATAAACCTAAGTAACATTCCCAAAGCTGTATGAAGTTTAATTAAAGTTTTAAGAAAACCACTAGAAATCGATTTGAATTTATTATGGCACTAAGAAGTGCAAATAGGTTACATATTTTGGTCAGGTTTATGAGAACCTACAAAACTTGTTTACAACGATCTTAAAACTTTGTTTTCCAAATTCCTTTTACTCCTATCAAAGGTTTTATTTCGACTTTTATGAACTCGTAAAATACTGTTTTGATATGCTGTTTATGGACGTATTGATATTATCTTGTTATAGTCAGCTGAAAACGCATTTTAAAACCATTTTGCCGCTCATAAATGCATTCACCGGGAAATTGGCTTTGAGGGAAGCCATGTAGTTTCAAAACACAAATAAACATGACCAAAATGTTGCATACTAGTGATTGCGAGGATACAAAACTGAAATTTTGTCAATCGCCATATTGATACAAGAAATGATTGTCTCTAGAATGAACCACTTCGTTTAGATTTCGTCTTACAGAAGAGGAGGTGTTAGTAAACAAAACAATTTTGAATGTTTTGAATGTATTGAACCAATAATGCTTGAAGGAGTGGCTGAAATATAACTAATTTTTTTAATCAGGTAGGCCCTTATATAATACAATGACATTTGGAGCAGATCAATATCAACGTTCGAGCACTGGTGTTTCGTAATAGTGTGATGTTAAAGATGTCAATTCGTCCAACAAATTACTACATGGACGGTTGATTGAAGGAATGCAAAGGGTATTCAATTGAGTCTCATCAATATTTGAAACCCATCTACCACGACATATATTTCGCAGACGCTTCTCATCTGACTTTTGCGGGATTTAAAATAAATTTAAGTTTAACATTAGTGTTTTTAGTTTATTTGGTTGTACTACCATTAGAACTTAAGAAATCTGTTGACGTTTATTTAAAAAAAAACTAGTTGGTTGTTTTACATCTATCTAGAACATAAACCAGCGACCAGTAATTTGTTGTATTGATGATAAGAATGGGAACAAGGAGTTATTAGTACGAGACACTGAAGAAGTCTGCACATTGTAGACGAAATACGCGTATCTGTCGAAGATAAGCAAAGGTAGTTGGAATTAAATGGAGATTACTAATTTTTCTTCTAATTTATAGTTAACAAGGAGTAATTTTTCCATTGTAAACAATCTCAACACTAACAATATTGTAAAATTCTATTTTTGATAAAATGTCACTAGACGAAATGTCCATTTGACCAAGTGTCCATTCGAAAAAATGTCGACTAAAGGGTGTTTAGATAAAAATTTGGTCGACTTAAACTTGACGTATTTACTTTCATCGTGCATTGAAAAATGTTGCACACCCCTAATTTTGAAGATGTGTGTGTGTAGCATGCCTCTATTTTGATTTTGAGATTAGCACTTCAGTTATCAAAATGTCGTCGAAGGAAGAGAAGCAATGCATCAAAATTTTGCACGTGCATGGCGAAAATCCAAACTACTCTCACATCAAGTTGGCGAAATTGTTGAATGTGGCTAATTCAACTGTTACCAACGTATTAGAAGTGTTTGGTGAACATTTGTTGACAGCCAGGAAAGCTGGGTCGGGAGGAACTGATCGAAAGCCGGAGGCCACAGCGACGGCAAAAAGAGTTGCCCGCTGTTTCGAGCGAAACCCCAACCTCTCCGTTTGAGATGTCACAAAGAAGCTGTGAGTGGCGCCTTCAACCGTGTATAGAGTTAAAAACGTTCTGGACTGTCGACTTACAAGAAAGTGGTGACTCCAAATCGCGACGATAAAAAAAACGTCGGCCAAAGCACGATCGCGAAAGTTGTACACGACGATGCTGACGAAGTCTGATTGCGTGGTACAGGACGATGAAACTGACGTCAAGGCAGACTTTAAACAGCTTCCTGTACAGAAATTTCATTCGGCAACCAGACGGGGAAAAGTGGCAGATATTTTCAAGCACATTAAATTGTCTAAGTTCAAAATATCTGGTGTGGCAGGCCATCTGTACCTGTGGCTTGAAGAGCAACGTTTACGTTGCGAACGGTACCGTCAACCAGTAAATTTATCTAAGCGAGTGCTTACAAAAACGTCTACTGCCTTGCCTGTAGCGACACAATTGTTCCGTTCTATTTTGGCCGGATTTGGCTTCTTGTCATTACAGAAAAAATACCATGGAGTGGTATGCGGCCAATAACGTTCAAGGACAAGATTAATATTGGGCCATCGTCAAGCAGAACCTTAAGAAGACTCGAAAAGCTGCTGTCAGCGAGAAACAGTTTCAAGACAAACTGGCGTTCTGCGGCGAATAAAGTGGACAAAGAGTCTGTACAACATCTTATGACAGATGTTAAACGAAAGACTCGGTAATTCGCATTCGGTAATAAGGAAGCTGAATATTTCTCCTGTTTTCTGTAATAACTGAACTTGAAAAAGAAAAAGAATTTGACTTATTATTAAAAACTTTGATCGACTCACACACATTACTGTTTGACTAAATTTTGATATGAATACCCTTTCAATAACATTCGATGATGTTTCAATCGACCAAATGTCATTCGAACAAATTTCATTCGACAAATGCCATTCGACCAAATGTCATTTAACGAAATGTTATTTGAAGAAAATTTCCTCAGTCTCTCCGTATTCTGTGTTGGTTGACCCGACGTTGCCAGATTGTTTTTAATTAACCGGTCTGAATAAGGAAATATCGGTGTTGATCATAGGCTAATGCATACCTTCTGACCTGATCTTGGCCTGTTTGTTCAATTATTCATTCTGTGGACATCCAAAATTGAGAATTCTGAATTCCTTGACTTAATAATAACTACAATAAATATTTGTTATTGGTTGACATGACGAAAAAAAAAATGAATTTTTAACAAACGTTGAAAAGTTTTCCCTTAGTAAAATTTTAACACAAAATGAGAAACAAGGAGTCTTTTTTTAATACTTTATCAATGTAGACTCAAATCTCGTTAAGATTCAACGGGCTAAGTTGAATGAAGTACTGGTCAATATTTTTAGTGGTTATTTACAAGAATTCATTACCAAGATTAATACTAGAAAGTTGAAAGAATATTTCGTTCCCATGTCCCACTTCTGCAAGGTAAGTTATTTGTCTTAAAGATAAAACGTAATCTTTCTTACTCATTAAATACATCAAACAACAATTTCTGATATCTTACAGGCACCTTTGCATGCAAGTGTCTGCGATAATAATCTATTTATAGACATCAAAAGTTATGAGTTTTACTTTTCCAAACTTCACAGCACTACATAATCTCTATAGCATATGCATCCCTGATAAGGCGTCACGGCGCCATTTATGCATAATTGTGTTGTACGGATTTAAAACCGGCTTATTCTTGAAATGGTTAAAAAAATGATCGTCCATAATTATAACGTGCCGTAACTTTCACACGTTTACATGCATCGTGGAAATGAAATGCAAAAACGAAGTCAAACCAGAAGTGAACGGACTCCGTTAAAGCTGCTTTATAAATTACGAACAAAAACATTATAATAAAGATTAATCTGAGGTAGGATTAAGTGAAAGTATTTCATGCGTTATGCTGAGGCTCAGGATAACAAAAAATAATGTTAATTTTTATGTTCATTGGAGATTAATTTCAATTTTAATCAATGGTACACAAGTACAACAGGTACAAATTTCTTGAGTCAAGTATTAACTTATTATTTAGTCTGGTCTTATTAACAACAGTTTGGTATCATGAATTGCATTTTTCATTTCAACAGTTTGCCCCTTGTTGATCTCAAGGTTATTCTCCCCTTTAGAGGTAGAATATTTGTCTTTTATTGGCATTATTACTATAGATAATGTTTATATATGCATCGCAAAGCTTGCTATTTTTTTGTCATAAATAATTGGTTTCAACTGTAAGTTGGTCCACTACTTTAGCAGTGATCTTATTTCCGTCAATCATTGTTAATACTCAGCCGTATTCAAACTTGGTTTCCTGAACATGTGTACATCAAGCCACCAATACACTAATCGAGTTGTTTGGTTCCAATACGGCTAATAGCGATGATTTATGGGATAATAGCGATTAACGAGAATGAGCCCGCTGATGAAGTATTGATTGACCCTAGCACAAGTTCAAATTTCTTCAGCATTTACAATATTCAAGCAACAGAGAAAATGTCAGTTTCATAATTTTACACAGGTAATTAATCTTAAGCACATGGTGCAAAAGCTCAGACAATTATTTGCCACCTAATAAATATAGAGCATACTATGTAGTCACAAATCAACAACCAACTGCTTGTAATCAGACATCTAATCTAACCACTGGCTGTGCAACTTGCTAATAATAGAGCCTGTTTTGAACTTTATAACCCCGCTCGTGTTGCCAAACGCCACTCGCATGCAAGACTGGAAATGAGATCGCCATGCGCTCGCCCATTTTTCTCGAAAAAAGATCGATTTTCATGTGGACAATCCGCATGTCATGGAACCGATGGTAGGGTACCCTCTCACCAAGTCAAAGAGCCACACTAAATTGCTAGGTTTCGGATGGGGTGATTTTCGCCTTCGCAGAATTACATGTTTCGAGTAATTTTTGCATTCATTCGGCTTGACGTATCTCCGGAATGTTGCGTAAACCCACTCAGAGGCTCTTGCCTTCTTGCAAACGAAACTAAACTTCAACGGGCGAACTTCTATTAATGGGTTGAAACGCATCCGTTTCTGAATTCAGTGAGTTATTTCCAATATCGGGAAAATGTCTTTACCCTTTGCTAAAATCATTTACTAAAAAACATGTATTTTGGGCATCGAAGTTTTTTTTTTACAAGTTCATTTTTCGAATCAACTCAACGGAGCCAGGTTTTATTCTCAATATACATCAATTGTCTAAACAGAGAAAAAAGAGATGAAGAACCCATTACTCATGGCCGTCTCGGGGAAAGTGTGAATATTTTATTTACGGATGGGAACAGAGAGCCGAAATTTACAGTATTTCGGACAAAACACATGTATTTTTTTATCTTAATTTTCTATTATTACCTGCTCAAAATTTGAGACTCTAGAGCTTGCGTATTTCATCCAAATTTAAGCCAAATATCGCCTGAATCTAGTCTGTTGTATGAAAGACTGCAAGCGATTTGTTTTTTTACGCTTGCTTTGGCTTACAAGTGAACGAGGGGAAATGTATCGCGTCTGTTAAAATTCATCATTTTTTTCAGTGTAGTTTACGTCTGTCAAGTTTTATAAATAAAGAACATACGGCCATAGTATTGGAACAGAATTTTTTTTTTCTTTTAAAATGTGTATACTCATGTATACTCTGGAATGCTAAGAAGCTTGTGCTAAAAACTTTAAAGGTGATTTTGATTTGAACAGAAGGAAGAAAGTTTTTTTTTCCATCATTGGAAGCCTTTGGGCTTAAAACGGTGAGTTGACCCTTTCTTGTGCGACCGACCTCCGGTCCTTAGTGGTTCTTCAAAACACGTTTGATGTTGTAATTAATGTTGATTTTTTCTCCTACACGATGAAAAGTTGTGGAAGCTTGACGTTTTCTGATATTCTATTCCACACCATTACTCTTGACACATTTTAGAACCACTACATAGCCAACCTATCTTAGGGAACATCCACAACCTTCACTGCATATAATCTAACATTCTCTTGGTTGCGAGTATCTCGAACAGAAAAAAACCTTTCATCGGAAAAGAGTAAATCACAATCACACTGTTTTTATATGCTTTGAGGTTAAATCATCGGTGATGATATTCTGGATTGACGTATGGGACAAATTGAGGTTTTGGCCATCAAACACCCTGGTTGTGTCGAATTCCATCGAATTTGATCCCTAACACGTTTCATTACAGTTGCGGAAGATAAATCACTCGTTCACACCGATGTGTTTAAGCCATCTCAAGATGGTCGACATTTCTTCAAATAAAGCGTAACCAACATACAATCACATCCGTTAAATGCCAGATGATTACGCATACGATGAAAAGTATGCATATATCAGTAAACAAACTTGTACAAGAGATACACTGAGAATAAAAACACGGACAGGCAACCTTTGCCACCCTGTTTATTACAGTTTCAAGTAGTTTAAAAAAAACAATACCGGGAATTCTAGGGACATTTCCGTCGAAGTCACTATTTTGAATGTTTTGGATGTTACGGAGGATAATTCCCCTGTATCATGAATTACTATTTAGAATGCACGACGGTACAGTGACTTATTATGTACATGGGAGCTTATTAAACAAAATTATAAACTGAATACTCTACAATCTGTCAGTTCGAAAAAAATGCATATCTATCCTTTTCGCAGAAGAAAAGTAGTAAAAAACCTAATTTTTAATATTTTTTTGATTTTTAATATCAAAATAGTCATCTTTGAGCATTTGAAATTTTAAATTAAACTACAAACCCAACTAATTTCAACAATTCCACAAGGTTTAAAATTCGTCATGAAATGAAGCGTCGTTAAGGTTCTTAGTCTCAGTGTCAATGGATACTTACATATAACCACTGCGAGAATAAAGAGGACTTGTTGCAAAATGAGCACCATTGATTTAATAGAAACCATACTATTTCAAAACAAATTCTGTAATTTAAACCGAACCATGTTCCAAACATAGGTAATATTCTACTATATTGACGGCATTGGTAATGTAGTGATATGCCTACCTGCCACTCACACGAGTGGGTCTATTTCCATTTCCAGATGGCACCGTTGAGATTTCTGAGACAAAAAATCTGTGACCATGTCACTTCGGAAGGTAAGACAATCTATTGGACTGGAACAGTGTTTTGATGGCTCTACGTCGTCTGCTTAGCGTGATTAACTATGCTAAAAGTCACGTAAATACGAGAAAAAAAATTAAAGTGCCTTAGGTTCAATTTGCTTCAGCAATTGAACTGTGTTGGAAAATAATTCTCTTTCACTCGTGATTTTGGACGCGACGACCTAACATTTAGCTACTACGAGAAATCGAAATTGCCCTGGAATACGAGCAACAGCAACTTGGCGCAGCACAGTGGTCGGAAAAGCCTTTTTTTCACGGCGAAATTAATAACTCCTAAGGGTAACGTTGCCGAACCATGGTGTCTTCTACAAAGTTGTATCTGAACAAGTTGTCCATCTTGTGGTGATAATTTGGTAGTTCCAGCTGTTGCTAACTTTTGAACGAAACACAATTGAAGGGTGACGTCAAAAGCAAGTTTGTAGGGAATATAATTTCAAGCAACTTTGCAAGTCATCTTTTTTCTATCTCTTCATTCGACCATGATAGAGCGATGTTTCTGCTTTATATCAGGGTGTCTCTAAAAAACTCGTTTTTTTATTATAACTTTTTCGTTTCTTATTTTAGGATTTAGTAACCTTCAAACAAAATATAGAAAACGTTATAGCGCACATTTTTGCTGAACAAAGTTTTTTAATATTGCTTTTCCGACCACTGTGCGCAGCTACTCGTGAGGATGGCTGGAGAGATATTCGAACCACCATTAGTGGTAACACTGCAATAGTGCATCTTTTCATTCATTTTCAAATCTGCTTATGATACAATCGACCAGCTTTGGTAGATTAGGCACGAAAATGACTTTGTGAAAAACTGATGTGGTTGTTTAGAGCAACGTTCGATCGAGTGATGTGTGTTGTCCGAGTATCAGGGACACCCTGGAGTCCCTTGGAGTCTCGAAGAGGGTTACGGCACGGTGATGGAGTGTCGTGTTTGTAGTTTAATATTGCTTTGGAGGGTGTGATTCAAAGAGCTGGGGTAGACACGAGTGGTACGATCTTCAGGAAGTCTGTTAAAACTATTCGGCTTCGCCGACGACGTTGATATCGTAGCACGCAGTTCTGAGACCATGGTAGAAACGTGCATCAGACTTAAGGTTGAAGCTGGTAGGATTGGGCTTGTGATTTATGCGTTGAAAACAAAATACACGAAGGGAAAACGCTCACTAGAAGACAATGTTAGCCTCCTACCACGAGTTCAGATCGACAGTGATGAAATCGAGGTAGTAGACAAATTCGTGTATCTGGTCTCACTGGTGACCGCCGATAATGACACCAGCAGATAGATACAAAGGCGAATTAGGGCTGGCAATCGTGCCTACTTTCGACTCCGAACGACTTTAAGATCGAACAATATTCGCTGAACTACAAAGTTGACCATCTACAAGACAATCATAAGAGCGGTAGTTCTCTACGGCCACGAAACATGGACATTGTGGAAGACTAACGCGCTCTTGTTGTCTTTTAACGAAAGGTGTTGCGTACCATCTACGGTGTAGTGCAGATGGAAGACGAAACGTGGAGGAGGTGAATGAACCATGAATTGCATCAGTGGCTGGGGGCGTACATATCGCTAAAATCGGTAGACTACGATGGGCTGGGCACATCGCAAGCCCTGTTATGGTTCTCGAAAACGAACCGACGGATACAAGAAGAAGAGGCGCGCAACGAGCAAGGTGGATCGATCAAGTAGAAGGCGACCTGCGAACCCTCCGCAGACAGCGAGGCTGGCAAGGTACTGCTATGGACCGATTACAATGGAAACAACTTCTGTGTACAGCAGAGGTCACATCGGCCTTGGTCTGATTGGTAAGGTAGGAAAGTCGTTCGCGATGATTAAAATGGTTAAGATATACTGACTATGTACACTGATAGGCAAAATAAAGTGCCCACCTCTTCGTTTTTTCAATTTCTCTCATTTACTGGGTTCAAATTAAAGTAAACACACTATATTTTTTTATTATCATATTTTTTATACTCTTTTTTAGTTTCACTTATGGAATACTGCAAAAAAAAGGAGTTTTACTTAAGGAAAAATAAATAAATTTGTGTTGAAAAAAAAAACAGTGACAAAATAAAGTGCCCACATCATTTAGGCTACAGAAAACATAAATTAAAGTAAAATGAAAGCATTTCAATAATTGATGTGTCCTCCTCTGGCCTTCAGGACCTCTTGCAGGCGCTTCGACATGCCCTCTACCAGGTTCTTTAGATGCTGTGGATCTTGCTCTTCCCAGGCGCGCTCCAGGGCTTCAAAATAGTTATTTTTATTGGTAACACCAGTTTTGTCAACCCTCGCATCGAGAATCGCCCACAAATTCTCGATGGGATTGAGGTCCGGGCTTTGTGGAGGCCATTCCAGCGGTTTGATCCGACAAGGCCGGAAGAAAGACTTGGTCTTCTTGACAGTATGCTTCGGGTCGTCGTCCTGCTGGAATACGAACTTCTCTTCAAGGCCCGTCTGGATCAGCGAAACCTCCAGATTTTCTCGCAGGATGTTGATGTAAGAGTCTGCCGTCATTATCCCGTCGATTTTCACAATGCTTCCCACTCCACCCCACGAAAAACACCCCCAGACCACCACATTTCCTCCTCCATGCTTCATCGTGCCTTGGATGTGGCGTTCCTGAAGCTCCTCTCCCGATCTGCACCAAACACGAACCCACCGCTTTCGGTTAAACAGCTCGAATTTTGATTCGTCCGTCCAAAGAACCGTTTTCCAGAACTCTAGGGGCTTATCAGCATGCTCCTTAGCAAACTTAAACCGTTTGGCTTTGTTTGCCTTGCTGATAAATGGGCGCTTCCGGGCAAGTTTGCTATTCAACCTCTGTGCTACGAGACGGCGACGAACAGTTCGACCGGAAACTGATAACTGAAGGGTTTCCTGGATCTCGCGGACAGTTACCTTCGGGTTCTTCTTGACTTCGCGCATGATCTTGGTGTCCGTTCTCGCATCCGTTTTCCGCTTCCTGCCTCTGCCAGGGCGATCCACCACTGATCCAAACGTTTTAAGCTTCAGAAGAATTTTGCCAACCGCTGCCTTACTGATACTTACTTCTTAGCCATAGCCCGATGCGATTCACCGTTTTGCACATCACGAACGACCAATTTTCGGATACACAAGGGAATTGCTTTCGAAAGCACTGCGTTCTCCATTTTTTTTTTCAATTGAATCAAATGCGATCACGTATACAAATGCACCAGGTTGAGCCGTTTGCTTCAAAACATGTCAAAATATCAAAACATAAACAATCGAGGGGTCTTCCAATGGAAACTTATCGAAAACATATCGATTTTTGAAGTGGGCACTTTGTTTTGTCACTGTTTTTTTTTCAACACACATTGATTTTTTTTTCTTTAAGTTAAACTCCTTTTATTCAGTATTCCATAAGTGAAACTTAAAAAGAATATAAAAATAAAATGAGAAAAAAAACTAAACTGTGTTTATCTCAATTTGAACCAAGTAAATGAGAGAAATTGATAAAACGAAGAGGTGGGCACTTTATTTTGCCTATCAGTGTAAGTAAGGTTTCGTTTGAAATTTGTTAAACAACTTTCCTAAATATTTTCATTCGAGTAGATTCCATTAGATATTTCATAGATTTCGCAATTTTTTAGTATCTAGCATGTTTTTTCGCAGTTATCATTTCTCTGATTAAATGTGTAAAAATAAACATGTGTAACATGTTGTAATTTATGAGAGTTTTAAACCAAAAAACTACTTTCTTGTCATATCTATGTATTTGGGTGATTGAACTTATGTGCGTATGTGTAATGTGTGCTTATCTGAATACACTTGTTTGTTCTTGACCAAGACAGATGAATCATAGCCGACTTAGTAATGGAACAACATCAATTGGGTCTATTTGGATTTAAATAAACGGACTTGAAGAAGGATTTGCACTAAAGAGTAAATTTTTTTATGTTTTGAGAAAAGAAGGAAACGGATTTTTTCGAGTTTTTTCTTGAATATGACTCATCAATCGACGACCCGTTAGAGAGATTATCCCACCAGTTTTTTTATTGCACACATTCTTCATCTGAGCTGCCGTTTTGATTACTGTTCCTTCTACCTTTAGTTTTCTCTTCACAATTGCCCAGTAGATATCGGAAAAAAAAAACTCCGTTGACGTCGTACCATTACTATACATTCCGGCTGTAGTGAAGGACAGAATTCGCTTCTGGAGACATTTGTTTGTGAACGTCCGAGTTCTTAATTTTCTCAGTGACAGAGATCTTTGTCTTATGGTCGCGGCTGCAAATTCCATGTCAGACCATATATTCGCGAGTGAACTTGTCCGCAAAAACGGACTTGAATCATCTCCTCGAGTCTACGCATTGTACAATTTTGGTCCCGAAGGTTGTCCGAAGTCGGCCTTCACATATTTTTCATCATCCATAAGTACGCATCATCGGGACTTGGATAGCACATGTTTAATTAAATTATAAGTCACCTAATTATACTTAAGGACATCAATCTAGTGTGCTTATATAAGTTATATAAATAAATAATGTAATAAGTTTATTCTTTTTAGTATATTTGCTATTTTATGTTTAAAAAATGAGCATCCGCTTAAGGTGCCCATTATGCCTTTAATACCCAGCACTAACATTTTGCTTGGATCAACATAATTTTCGTAACATTTCATACAATGATGCAGTGTAGGATTTTTTTTTCTGATTTTCTAGATTCATATTTTAGCTATTAACGGGTGTTGGATTTTAGTAAGTCACATCGTATAGGAGTATGATCAAATAACCATTAGTTTTTACGAAATAAATAATAAGTTTCTTTCTAGTTGAAAAAAGTGCAAGACCTCACACTAGCTATGTTGAGGTAGGTCTTTAACACAACGTTCACTCTTAAACTCTAAATGTTGCTGTACGGGAAAAGCGTGAAACGTAAACGCAAAAAGTATCTCAATTTCGGTGCTACTTTTAAACCTGCGATACGGTGCGCGGTGTTTGATGGTGAATTTAAGTGTTGGTTTTTTTCACGCTTGCGGCTAAAAGAGTGTCTGAAACTATAGCTGTTAAACCTTGAACTGAGAGGCGGGATACAAACTTTTGAATTGCAATGATAAATCTAAACAAAAAATGGCACAACCGTTGACTTTTCAGCATGAACGGTAAATTGTCGAAAAAAGGCAAAAAGGTTGCAGAAATCAGATACCAATATTCACGAGCTTATTAAGAGCTTAAGTCACTAATATTAGCGCTGAGGTCCATCACGATACGAACAGGCTTTAAATTAATGAATGAGAGATGTTTTTCTTTCATTTTTCTCACACATTTTTTGTAAAACCAAGTACAAGTGTCATGTGACTGGGGAAAATGCTAATTGGGCGCATGATGCTACGCTATAGGCAATAGCGTAGCATCATGCCCAGATTTTATGTAAACAACTTGATGGAATCTAGAAATTATAGCAGCAAGGTTTTTGCTTTCCTTTATTGTAGCGCTCATCGCCATTATTTAACCACAATAACATATGTTGTGACTCTCAGGTGGTGTAGTGGTAAGCGTGGTTGTCTATCAACCTAGTTGGTCAGGTATTAATTCTAGTCGGTGCCGTTGGGATTTACTGACACAAAAAATCTCTGATCAGTAAAGCCGTTGGTACCGGTCTAAGTGTATATGGATTCGATGTATAGGGTCCTGGGAGTCTTCCTGCAGTGACGAACCAGCATCAGGCTGAAATCACGTCAATACGTTAAAACAATATATTATTGCGACTCATATTAATTCACACAGAATTGATATTCACACATATTTTTAACTGGTTGCCAGATGATATCTATGCTTTGGAATAATATAGGAATCATTTAAATTTCAAGCCGTGTTTACAATTGTACGCATGGTTTTACGGTCGCGTATCTTTAGAGAAAACTTATACTCTTTCTCAGCCACCACTGGCTTCCAACTATAGAGAATATGCAACGGTAAGTTACTTGAGATGGAGAGAAATTCTAATCAAACGAACTTTTCAGCTGGAGAACTCGAATTGGTCGTCCAGAAAACGACGAACATTTTCAACTGATTGATTAATACATCTTAAAAATATATCGATAAATAATTGAGTTGTTATTGAACGCTTTAGATTTAACCATTCGTTTGGTTAAATTTTTCGTGAAGGCCGCATTATTCAAATTTTTATTTGTATCCTACTGTTGATGTAGTCACAAATAAAAGATGCCTACATTTTTCTTTTCTGATTTGAGAACAAATATCTAGTGAAGATCCTTCAACACTTAAGTTAAGCCAAGTAAATTTGTTAAAATGTACATCATTTCGAAACCAAATCACTACATCAAAAAACGGTTTTGTTTTTTCGAACATGCAGATTAATAATATATTTTCCTATCAAACCGATGCGTTGCGTATCAGTCAACTCCATTCTTTCACATCTTTTGTTTACGTTGCCTTTAAGTTGAAATAGGGTACGGGCAGTTAAGCAGTTATAAGCAGTTAATTTAGCATCTAGGAGATTTGATGAAGCTGCAAGTAATCTTTAATCAAAACTGACAATATTTAGATGTTAATCTCTCTGCTTACTTCTTATCTATCGGAACATACCTTCAGAAACGATAATTAGACTCTGAAAATTTTATAGCAATGGAATAAAGTTTCGAATTGCAGGGACTTAATAAAAACATGCGGATTGTTTTCTGATCATGAAAATGTTTTCTTCAGCTCCGCAATCTGTACATAAACTAAAAATATTGTATGAGTGCGATTCCCTGCATGTGTGCGAAGGCGAAATGAAATAGGCTAGTTCACGATTTGCTGTAAACGTCATTTTTCGCAAACTGCTCCTTCGTTTTACCCCCGCTCTCTAAAACCAAAACCACGATTGCTATGATCATAAACTCGTCTACTAGCAGGTTATGAGACGTACAAGACCAAACTTTTAGTTTGTCACTAGCTGAACCCGGTGCGTGCGCTGCTACGCTTGTAACTAAATGAATGAAAAAATAATAGAACTGGCGCGTTTGTGGTTTCCAAATAAATCCGGTTAAAATATTTTTGTTTGCTTGTCTGTGTTATTTATTCAAAAAAAGGGTGTTGTTGTTAGTTTAACCCTTGGACCGGTTGTTTCTACCGGTTTTGTTTTGTGCGTGGAAACATTTCTAAGACAAACGGTGCTGTATCCTGTCGATTTATACGTAATTTTCTCTTGCATAACCTAAGATTAACTTCTTGTGCATAATGTAGCACTGAGAATAACTCAACCAATTCTTGACTAAAAAGGGGTTCAAACTTCTATCAGAATATGCTTCTTACCCGAGAAATACACATTTTGGGTTTTAGTTGCATGGATAACTCTCATGTTTGGTTCAAATGTCTGTTTCATTGGTTTGAGAGCCCTCCTTCCCCCTCTCCAGAGGGAAGGCGTCTCAAACAACCTAAGAAAAAAATCCTGCCCAAAAACCCCCACATGCCAAAGTTGGTTCTATTTGAAGAACACCAATTCCAAGAACTCGAGCTTTGCAGGAATTTGTGTTTCATTTGTATAGAAGGCTTCCCCTTCCAGGAGGGGAAGGAGCTTCGAACCATCATAAGAACCTTTTCCGGCCTCAACAACCCCTACATATAAGTTTTCATAACAGTAGGTATGATTCTCATGTTTGGTTGGCATGTGTGTCTAATTTGCATAAGAGTCCACCCCTTCCAGAGAGGGGAGGAGTCTCAAACCTCCATAGAAACATTTCTTAGTTCCGAAAACTCCCACATCCCAAATTTGGTACCATTTGCTTGATAAGTTCTCGAGTTACGCAGAAATTTGTGTTTCATTGGTGTGGAAGTACCCCTTCCAGATGCGGGAGGGGTCTCGAACTATCATAAGAACCTTCCCCGAATCCAAAAATCCCTGCATAAAAGTAGTCATACCTGTTGGGATAATTCTCATGTTTGGCTCAAATTCGTGTTTCATTTGTAGGAGAGCCCCTTCTTCCAAAGAGGAAGGGGGTCTCAAACCACCGTAGACACATTTCTTGCCTACAAAAACCTCCACATGCCATATTTGGTTCCATTTGTTTGATTAGTTCTTAAGTTATGCAGAAAATAGTTTTTCATTTGCATGGGAGCCCTCCTTTCTAAAGGCGGGAGGGATGTCGAACTATCATAAGATCCTTTCCCGGACCCAAAAACCCCTGCACACAAATTTGCATAGCGGTAGGGACAGTTCACATGTTTGGTTTAAATTTGTGTTTCGTATGTAGCCCCCCTTTCCAGAGTGAGAAGAGGTCTCAAATTACCATAAAAACATTTCTTGCCTTCAAAAACTCGCCCATACCAAATTTGGTTTCATTTGCATGGGGGCCCCTCTTTCTAGAGGCAGGAGGGGTCTTGAACTATCATTAGATGCTTTCCCAGACCTAAATACTCCTACATACAAATTAGCACAGCAGTAGGGAAAATTCTCATGTTTGGCTTAAATTCGTGTTTCATTTTTATGCGAGCCCCTTTTTCCAAAGGAAGGAGGGGCTTCAAACCACCATAAAAAACATTTCTTGCTTTCAAAAACTCACCCGTACCATTTTTTGTACCATTTGCTTGATTAGTTCTAGAGTTATGCAGGAATTTGTAAGATGCTTTCCCGGACCCAAAAACCACTGAATACAAATTAACCAACATAGAAACATTTTTTGTCTTCAGAAACCACCACATGCTAAATTTAGTTCCGTTTGCTTGATTAGTTCCCGAGTTATGCAGAATATTGTGTTTCATTTGTATGGGAGCCCCCCCTTTTAGGACAGGGAGGGGTCTTAAGGTACCATAGAAACCTTTCTGGCTTTTGAAAACTCACACATGCTAAATTTGGTTTCTTTTGCTTGATTAGTTCTCGAGTTATGTAGAAATTAGTGTTTCATGTGTATGGGAGCCCCCCTTTTCTGTAAAGGGAGGGGTCGCAAACCATCATAAGAACCTTCACCGACCCCAAAAACCCCTGCATACAAAATTTCACGCCGATCGGTTCAGTAGTTTTCGAGTCTATTAGGGTCAGACAGACAGACAGACAGACAGACAGACAGACAGACAGACAGACAGACAGACAGACAGACAGACAGACAGACAGACAGACAGACAGACAGACAGACAGACAGACAGACAGACAGACAGACAGACAGACAGACAGACAGACAGACAGACAGACAGACAGACAGACAGACAGACAGACAGACAGACAGACAGACAGACAGACAGACAGACAGACAGACAGACAGACAGACAGACAGACAGACAGACAGACAGACAGACAGACAGACAGACAGACAGACAGACAGACAGACAGACAGACAGACAGACAGACAGACAGACAGACAGACAGACAGACAGACAGACAGACAGACAGACAGACAGACAGACAGACAGACAGACAGACAGACAGACAGACAGACAGACAGACAGGACAGACAGACAGACAGACAGACAGACAGACAGACAGACAGACAGACAGACAGACAGACAGACAGACAGACAGACAGACAGACAGACAGACAGACAGACAGACAGACAGACAGACAGACAGACAGACAGACAGACAGACAGACAGACAGACAGACAGACAGACAGACAGACAGACAGACAGACAGACAGACAGACAGACAGACAGACAGACAGACAGACAGACAGACAGACAGACAGACAGACAGACAGACAGACAGACAGACAGACAGACAGACAGACAGACAGACAGACAGACAGACAGACAGACAGACAGACAGACAGACAGAGCAGACAGACAGACAGACAGACAGACAGACAGACAGACAGACAGACAGACAGACAGACAGACAGACAGACAGACAGACAGACAGACAGACAGACAGACAGACAGACAGACAGACAGACAGACAGACAGACAGACAGACAGACAGACAGACAGACAGACAGACAGACAGACAGACAGACAGACAGACAGACAGACAGACAGACAGACAGACAGACAGACAGACAGACAGACAGACAGACAGACAGACAGACAGACAGACAGACAGACAGACAGACAGACAGACAGACAGACAGACAGACAGACAGACAGACAGACAGACAGACAGACAGACAGACAGACAGACAGACAGACAGACAGACAGACAGACAGACAGACAGACAGACAGACAGACAGACAGACAGACAGACAGACAGGACAGACAGACAGACAGACAGACAGACAGACAGACAGACAGACAGACAGACAGACAGACAGACAGACAGACAGACAGACAGACAGACAGACAGACAGACAGACAGACAGACAGACAGACAGACAGACAGACAGACAGACAGACAGACAGACAGACAGACAGACAGACAGACAGACAGACAGACAGACAGACAGACAGACAGACAGACAGACAGACAGACAGACGACAGACAGACAGACAGACAGACAGACAGACAGACAGACAGACAGACAGACAGACAGACAGACAGACAGACAGACAGACAGACAGACAGACAGACAGACAGACAGACAGACAGACAGACAGACAGACAGACAGACAGACAGACAGACAGACAGACAGACAGACAGACAGACAGACAGACAGACAGACACAGACAGACAGACAGACAGACAGACAGACAGACAGACAGACAGACAGACAGACAGACAGACAGACCAGACAGACAGACAGACAGGACAGACAGACAGACAGACAGACAGACAGACAGACAGAACAGACAGACAGACAGACAGACAGACAGACAGACAGACAGACAGACAGACAGACAGACAGACAGACAGACAGACAGACAGACAGACAGACAGACAGACAGACAGACAGACAGACAGACAGACAGACAGACAGACAGACAGACAGACAAAATCGTCAAAAGGTCGAAAGTAACATTTGTAAACAATGACTTAAAACGTAAATTTCCTGGAAATGCCAGGTTGTTAACATCGACATCCACTACCAACGGGAAGGTAATAACTCCTTGTATCTATTTCTTGTGCTATTTGGTTCGTGGGAGCAAACAGATCCCAGAAAAATACGCTAGAAGTCATTGTTTACGAATGTTACTTTCGACCTTTTGACTATTTTGTCTAGAAATGTAGGAGACAGCAGGCTTCACGTTACAATATTGGTGCGCTATATTCATAGTTAACAAAGAAGAGAGGACACACGGGCTCTCTCAAAATCAACAGTGATGCCATAGCTGCCGCTCAGCAATGAAGTTCCGAAACATATTTTTTTTTTTAATGCATGTGATAATTCCAGAAGAGGGACAATATAATCATAAGCATAGATCTTCCTCATGTGATTGGAAGAAACATGAAATAAATAGTGATTTCAGATTATCTAAACATCAAAAAAATTTACCTCAATGTTCAACATCACATTCTGGTAACAAGCCTAGATGTGAGAAGGAGCTGATGAAGATATTCCCTCCGGTACACGCGAACAAATGCAAAATACACAAAGGAAAAATTTGAGTGAACTTCGTCAGCAAGTAGGAAACTGATTGTTTTCTATGGTTTATTTTAAATCTTCAAAATAATGGTAATGAATTGGTATTAAATCATGATTAATATGTAGGAAGTTTAGGAAAAAAATGTTGGAGTCTTAGACCTATTTCCCAACAAATGATTGAAACAGTCATCCCTGATTAAGCCGTTGTATTAATTGAATAATTTGTTAACAAGTTTGTCCTTAATATAATTGAATACCTAATATACACTGTGGTGCAAAATTGATCGGACAAGAATATGATTTTGGTAAAGTAGGTGATATAATTCAGAAATAAAATATGTTCAATAGTTTATTAGTTTATTTATCTTTTTTGAGATTAGATTTTTGGCATTTTGATTTTAAAAACATTATAATATTTCATAAACAAAATTATATAAATGAAAAAGATTCATTTGTTAAAATTCAAGGTACGAAAATGATCGGACAAGATGTAGAAATTACATTTTTCGATTTGATCATAAAATAATTTGAATGTTTCAATAATGTGTATGTCCTCCTTTGTACTTGATCACTTCTGCCAACCGTCTTGGCATAGATTTGACCAAGTTTTGCGTTGCTTTTGGACGAAGAGTGTTCCGTACAGCTTCAATCTCCCGCATTAATTGCCGATGTTTCCTCCCTGCAGGCCATTGTGAACTTTCAACTTCTGGTAAATTTGCTAATAAGCTTTTTGCAGTAGTATTAGTGAAATCTAAAATCGTCTCTTCATTAAATCATACACTCAAACTAGTTTGATAAATATTATCGTTTGTTTTTGTTACAATTTCTATGGTTGTCCGGTGACTTATGCACACTGATTTTCAAGATATTGTTAAAAAAAAATTCACAAGAAACCAAACATTGCAGATAATTTTTAATAGTCAAAATGAATGTTTCAAAAAAAAAAAACGAATATTGAAAAGCAATTAAAAGGAAGGTGAAAAATAATAATTTAATTTTACGAGCGAATTCACGAAGCTATCAAATGTGTCCGATCAATTTTGCACCACAGTGTAGTTAATTTTTCAAAGTCAATTTTTCACAGTGTTAAACACTACACATTGTTGCAAAGTTTCAGTTTTTTTTACCATTTGAAAGATTGGTGATTTGCTTGAGATACGTTGTGATGGGTGATAAGAAAGGACATTTGGATGGTTTAGGTGCTAAAAATTTTCAGACTTATACTATCTTACCACACAAGCCGTTTAACCGAGTGTTACAAATTTTGATCCAGGTGTCTGTTATTAGATATAAACAGATTGGTGTATTTGTATTTATTGGTATTTAGGAAGATTTAGTGAAAAATGCACGACAAGAATACAATCCTCAGATTACATCACGCCAGGAGTCTTCGATATCATGGTTCTTGATAAATGACCAAGAACTACTGTATTTCGAGTCAAGGCATCAATTGAACTCCCAACTGTATTAAGAAAACCTGAAAGTGGTCGGAAGTGATCTGTAGAATAAACACCGATACAGGCCATTAAGATGAAACTGAAGAATGAGAAAAAATGCAAAGCAGTCTAATGTATCAGAAACAACGGTCAGAAAAGAGGTGAAATATGACTCAAGGGGAATATCCAGAGCTTGAGTTAACAGACACCTGATAGATTTACAGAAGCTAGAGAAGAGCGAATCATGAAACTGCTTAGTGAACTGAAGAATAGGCCGATCGTTATTCTGCTCACGGACGAGAAGCTGTTTACTGTGCACACCAACCGGTATATACAGGATGAGTAGTAATTCCTGACAGTATTTTTTAAACATGTGTTAATTTTGATGGTTAAATCACAGATATGTTGGCAAATTTTTCATTTAGAGTGTATTCAAATGCCAACACGGCTTGCAAGTTTGCTTTGAATTTTCATTCGTGGTTATCATGGACGCGAAAAGAATGCTCTCGTTAAGTCTTTTTGAAACAATATAGACCGTCTACTACTTTAAAGCATTTGAAATCTACAGAGATAAAAAGAAACATTGAATTTTCTGCGTTACACAGAAAAAAATAATTAATTTTAGCAAGCGCGTAAAATTTCCCCTCGTGTAATTCCAAGCCAAAGTAGCGTAAACAACGATATTGTTTGCAATCTTTCATACAACAGGCTCGATTCAGGCGTAATCTGGCTTAAATTTACATAAAATATCCCATTATGTTCTGCCAAATCTAGCATTCCCTTTATGTGCATTAGATAACGCTGAAAATTCAGTGTTTCTTTTTATGTGTGTATCTATTGCA
Organism: Aedes japonicus; assembly: GCA_034211315.2. Lineage (NCBI taxonomy): Eukaryota > Metazoa > Arthropoda > Insecta > Diptera > Culicidae > Aedes > Aedes japonicus. The sequence continues at coordinate 15,218 of JASCZW010008396.1, read as the reverse complement.
CATAAAGGGAATGCTAGATTTGGCAGAAATTAATTGGTTAATTCATGTAAATTTAAGCCAGATAACGCCTGAATCTAGCCTGTTGTATGAAGACTGCAAACATTGTTGTATGACGCATGAAAGATTGCAAGCAATTTCGTTGTTCACGTCTCCTTTGTTTTGGAATTAGGCGAGGGGAAATTTTACGCGCTTGATTAAATTAATTATTTTTTCTGTGTACTCGGAATAAACGAAAGATTCATCGTTCGCACCATCAAACGCCACAAAGAAACTGGATCTTGGAAAACACCACCCAGACTTAACCGTAAACGCACTGTCAAGTGTTCGCAAGTCATCAAACGAGTAAGAGAGCGAATTCGGCCGAATCCTGGTAGTTCAGGTCAAAAGTTGGCCAAAGAACTGGGAATGCCGCAGTCAACGATAAGGAGTATTTTCAAAGACGACCTTGGACTGAATCCATACAAAAAACAACGGGTGCATGGTTTCACTGAAAAGCAGAAGACTGCAAGATTCGAAAGATGTCGGTAGCTGCTCAAGCGTTAGAAAGAAAAATTTAATTTTCTTCGTTGGTTGTATTGGTGATGGTGAACAGTGTAGTTTGTTTCTGCAGCGCAGTGATTAATTACCAAATATTTAGTGTGAAATAGTGAATTTTGCGCCTAATTATAATTCTTATGGCGCACAGAAAGTGTTTTTCCAACCAGATCAGTTGGAGACGATTGGTCTCCCGTGCTGGTTTTTGTTCAATTTCGGAAATTTTTGCCCCAGTGACGGCTGGCGGCCGGTGAATATTTTTTTGCACATTGCTTTTTGGTCATCTGTATTGTGTGTTGTTTGCATGCCGTCCGTTTGATGTGCTATAGGTTGTAAGCGAAATGGCAGAGTGCAAACAGTGTGGGGATTCTATACTGCCTAGTGATATCCCTACTGCTTGCTCAAGTTGTGCTAGAGTATACCATTATAGGTGTACTCCACTGACAAAAGCGGTAGCCAAGCTAGTCAGTGAGAACGATAATGTGCTGTTCAAATGTGGTGATTGTTTGTTAGGCCAGCGTTGTGGCGAGCAGAATGTATTGCTCCCGACCGTCCAAAAGTTCGAAGAGGAGATGAAGAAGATTTCTTCTCTATCTGATTCGATCAGTGGCTTTCGGGAGCACATTGCTGCTCAAATAAACAGCGCGTTAGTGACCGGCATGGATTTGTTGGGGAAAAATTTGAATAGTACCTTAGAGAAGGCAATTTTTGAACTTAATAAATTAGTGGGTAAAGAATTGGAAAATATGAAATGTTCATTTTTTGAATTAAATTCGATTAATAAAGTAGCTGCAATGAATGTTAAGCAAGGCATCGGAGCCGAGCCTGAATCCCAGAGGCAAAAAGCGTCGAGTTCAGGAAGACGTTAGCGAGACGACGAATGATGTTTTTATTGAAAGTATTAGTTTCGCGGATGTAGTAAAGAGTAATTCTGGGACTAAGAATAGTAATAATAATAATAATAATAATACTAATAATAATACTAACTGTAGTTTTGAAAGTTTTCACCCAATAACCTTTGAGGATCTTAAATCTATTTGCTTTTCTTTGAACAAAACGGCTGGAGTGGATAACGTAACTGCAAGAGTAGTACAAGATTGCTTTAATGTCATCGGAAACAACCTGCTGGACCTTATTAATGAATCGCTGCAAACTGGGCACGTGCCACAAGTTTGGAAAGAATCTTTAGTTATTCCCATTCAAAAAGTCGCTGGAACGGTTAAAGCCGAAGAGTTTTGTCCTATTAACATGTTGCACACTTTAGAGAAAATTTTGGAACTTGTTGTAAAAGGCCAGCTGTTAACATATTTAAATAGTAATAATTTTATTGCGCCGGAACAATCGGGATATCGCGAAGGTCATTCTTGTGAAACAGCGTTAAATTTAGTTTTAGCAAAATGGAAAGAAAATGTAGAGGGTAAAGATACGATTGTTGCTGTTTTTTTGGATCTGAAACGCGCTTTTGAAACGATTCCTCGGCCCTTGTTGTTAAAATCAATCAAGCGCTTTGGATTTTCGGGTTCTGCATACAGATGGTTCGAAAGCTATTTGTCTGACAGAACTCAACGGACAGCTTTTAATGATTCCGTGTCGAGCCCTGTGGAGAACAGCCTTGGCGTACCACAAGGGAGTGTATTAGGGCCCATTTTATTCATTCTATATATTAATGACATGCGACGAGTCTTGCGATTTTGTGATATTAATCTTTTTGCTGATGATACCGTGTTGTTCATTGCAGCTAAAAGCCTCGAGGAGGCCGTTTCCCATTTGAATGCAGATTTACGTTCTCTAAGTAGATGGTTAAAGTACAAACAGTTGAAATTGAACATAAGTAAAACTAAATTCATGGTAATTTCGCGGAATCGAGTTAACGAAGACGTCTCTGTTAAAATTGATGATGTAACAATTGATCGCGTTCGTGAGATTAAATATCTTGGCGTGATTATTGATGATAGATTAAAATTTGACTCTCACATTGACGATGTCATCAAGAAAATAGTTAAGAAGTACGGTATTCTCTGCCGATTGAAAACGATTTAACTATTGCTGAAAATACAATTGTACAAATCTATCATCTCTCCTCACATTGAATTTTGCCCTTCCATTTTGTTTTTAGCTAATCAAACACAAATGTCGAGATTACAGCGTTTGCAAAATAAGATAATGCGTTTGATCTTGAGATGTAACAGGTTCACTTCCTCCTCTTTTTTGTTAGATGCCCTACAGTGGCTATCGGTGAAGCAGAGAGTTGTGTATTTGACAATGGTGTTCAATTTTAAAGTAATAAACGGTTTGCTGCCTCGATATTTGTGTAATCGAATTGAAAGAGGAAGTGATATTCATAGATAGGGTATGTGTCCCTTGACTCAGCCTATTATGCAACCAGCGATTACATTTTTCTTTATAACTCATAAAGTTTCTAAGCTGTAGGCGAGATTCAACAAGTTATACACTTGCTAAAATATGTTTGATAAGACATTTGGTAGCATGTATCACTAAAAGTTACACAACTCTTTTTATAATGCCATAAACTTTCGAGGGATGTGGATTTAATGTCGGTCTATAAGCACCAAATTGGGTCTATTCGTGGATGTAACTTCGTCCCATTCGATGGATTTATTACTGAATGCAGTCTTTGTACGGTTTTTTTTTCTAATATTATGAATTAAGGCATTGTAAGCTGTACTCGATTTACTTAATACAACATTTCACAACACAAACTAAAGTAAAACTGCCTCGTAACACTTAAATGATGTTCATATATGATTTATCAGCCATTCAATAATGAAAACATTATAATTCACTATACAATGATTTTGTCTCTTCGATTTGTGTTTAGATGAGCCACTTGAATATAAACAACCGCAAATTCATGCTTTTCCGCTTGAAATTTTACCAATAACAACATTTTTACTACGTTATTGATACAACAGGTCATAGTTGGGAACATACAAAAAAATATGTACCCAACATTGGGTTTACGATTTTCTTGTAAAATCATTGTTATTTTAGCTATGTGAACAGTTAGTTTGTAACATGTAACTATTCTCTGCACATCCAGACTGCATTACTTGCTGTATCGATTCAATTAAGCCAAATTTAGATCACTTGAAATCGTGTGGATCATCTGTTCAGCATAACCAGTGAAATCATGATGCCCAAAAAGTTCAAGAAATCGAAAATTACGCGGAAGCGAACAACTATAAGATGATTAATATTGTCTCAATTGCTTCGGATTACTTCTATCATGCTAATAGCAACATGATTTTGTTGATTATCGCTAAATTAATGACACATTTGGTACATAGGCCGAATGAAGGTGCTAGGCTAACATTACATCCCCTTACCCTATAACACTAGAAACGCGAATGATGTTAGAACACCATATTTTTTGTACGGCGCTTCACAAAATTCGTTGTTTTTTAAAGGTATAAATGTTTTCAATTCGATGCCTATACACATCAAACGTGCAACAACACTAACAGATTTTAAGAGACAATGTATTTCACACATCAAAGCTGCCTTTTGAACAGCTACTCTGATAACTTTTTACTCTTGACTAATTTTGTATCTTGACGATGTTATTACAACGGATATTTTTGTATGGTTTATTGTTAAATGTTTTATATCAGTCATGGGGCACAAACAAACTATATTTTTCGCTTCGATGATGATGATGATGGATTTAGTTTCTATTTTGTTATTGTAATTTAAAGTAATTTTGATTTTTTGTGTAGTCTTCAAAAGTTTGAGCCTCACGCGCGGTATACAGGTATAAAGGACTTCTTTTTGAATTTACAAAAAATATTGGCCTTTGATGCTTGAGAAGTTGTCATGAAATAGTAGTCGGTTCTCTGGCTGATTGTCGGGAATTCTTTGTCAATTCTGTTGTGGTTGAAAGTAAAAGTTTGACTAGGGCCGGTCCAGGATTTTTCGGTTTGGAAATATTCTCGATTTCCCTTATTGGGGATATCCTTGGTCAGCCCAAAACTAAGGTGGCGGTTCCATTAGTGTTGGTAGCGGGCAAGACCGGATATTGGATTGTATTTTGATAATGTCCTTATACAGGATTCTGTGATTTGAATTGTAGTAGAATTTTCTGATCGCTGTGTTTATTTGCGAACATTTGTGGTTGACATCAATAGCTTTTCACAATTATATCGCTGTAAAGCAAATGAACAGTTTTGGAAGAAGTTTATATCTATAGATACAATCAGTTCGTATTTGGTTCTGCATAACTGGTTGAATTGTTTTAAATAAATTATCTAATAGATAAATCGTCTAGCTCAAACCTTTGTATAGGGGTAAGTGGCGGGAACATCATCATCATCATCATCACCTACACACTTAGAAACTTTCATGTAAAAATAAATCTCTTTAGATGCACCAAACGAAGTGGCTAATAAGACATACATTTGCGTCCATTTTCAAACTTACATGAAGGAAAAGCTGAGCACCTTATGTTACAAACCATAACGCAAATTTCAGTAACACGAACAATTTTCATGGATTTTTAGGATTTTTATAAACGAATCTATAGTTTATCAATATAATGACCATTACTAGAGCCAGGAACTGCTGTTTTACTGTATAATTGATTGTTATTGATTATGTGATGAGTTCAGAGTTGTAAACCAAAAAACCGTATTTTCCCAGCATAATATAAGAGAAGCTCATTTGAAAATAATAGCAGTGCACTAAAGATATCTATTTTTTTTTTATGTTTTGTGTTTTTCGATAAATTTGTGATACAAAATCGCAAAAAGAATTTAATCTGCAACTATCTAATGTTTCAAAGTAATGATAAAATTATACTTCTGCCAGTTCTGTGACTGAAGTTATCATCGCAGGATATAACAGTTTAGATGCGGCGTCCGTTTTCAATGCCGGCCAACGCTAGACTGTGCGCTCTTGAAAACTTCTGCATTGATAGTATACCCTCACAAATGAGTCAAGCATTTATGTTTCAGTTCGCGTTCGTGTAATTTTGAGTGTCTCAATCCGTAAAATTAAATCTGCATAACTTATTTTTCAACTCTTGATATGATATTGCATCACAAGACATTACCTCGCATCATATTTTATTTACTTTTAAGAGTGTCATGAAATTTAAATCAATTACAGCGCATGCTATTTTCATTATTTTTAAGAGTGTGGGCTAACATTGCAGCACGTATATGTGAACATCCTCATTTGAACTTGACCTTGAATCTGACTACATTATCAAATTTGGCAAAACCTTTAGGCGTCGTCTTCTATCACGACTTGTAGTAGAATGGTGATGCTCATTCTTTTTCGTTTTCGCCACATAGTCGGACAGAGTGGAAGTTCTTATATTTATTGCGAGTGTATTTGAGTTTTTCAAGTCGACTTTTGAAATGTTACCTTTTCTTTTTTAGATTATAGCTCATATCTCATGTACTTTGTTAATTTTATGTCCACTAACAACCTTCGAGGACACAAATTGGAAGCAAAACTTAAATATACCCACTCAAAACATAAAAAGAACTCTCGCTAAGTGGCAAAGCGTAGTTACATATTACCAAGTAGCAAAAATTTCGTTTAATGAGATGGAGTGCTGGAAAAGGTGTTGAAATGAAGGTCGTTGGCAGGTTTTTTCTTCGAGACCAGCAACGAGTTTATGACAGGTTAATGGATGGGAGATACGCTTTCCGCTGGTTATTCACGTTAGCAGTAGATCACATCAAACATCTTACAATGGATAGCTGAGGCATTCGTGTTGAAGGAAACAATTTGAATAGTGTCGTTAATAGTGTTATAAAAGGTGCAGAAACCTAAGATGCATTGCTAAAAATAGAGCATTTTGCTTGCAGCAATCAAGTGTAGTAAAAAGACATAATACCGTGTCATATGGTACGCATCGTTTATTCGCATCCAGTGCAGCAAAATACCACTCGTAAATGAGGCGGTTAGCAATAAAGGTGTCAAGGATAAACTGGCCTCTGTATGTCCACTGCTGAACCTGTTGTTATCCAGTTATCTGATTGCTAAGCGCGCCCTCGGATTAGTTAATTATAAATATTAAAATTGAGAGACACGTGCCCCCATCTAGTGCACACATGTTATGTAGATTCTTGCAGACATTTCAAACGGACCGCTTAAAGGCTGTGTAAATCAGAACTAGCCCTGATCTGGTTTGCCTTTGCTGATCTATATCATGCTTGCAAAACACAATACTGCGTATAATGCACATGTGCGCTGCTGACAGAAGGGCTTGCCTCTTAGTTTTAATCCGCCAAATTAGGAATAGTTGCGTACATGCAGGCATATTGAAATCTTATTTCGTTGGATATATGTATGTGTGTATGCAATGAAAACATTGGGTTGAATTTTGTTTTGGTGTTTAGGCACGAAACATCTTAAATTTTTAATTAAATATTCTAAATTCTTTAGACAGGAGAGAATTGTTACATTCGTCGTATAGAAAAGGTTCCTAGAAATACTCATCTGTCTATCATTCTGAACCTTTTGCGAATGTTTAGCGGCTGCGAATTGAGTTACTTTCTAATGCATCGATCAAATATTCCAGCACAAGTAAGCATGTTGTGAGTGATGAAGAGGGACATGGTGGAATAAACCAATCAACACTTTGAAAAAGTTCCCATGCTTGAGGGAACAGTGCCTACTACTGTAAACAATCGCTGATACGAGGTGCACTCCCGTTTCAATTTGCTCAATTTTTGAGTACAATTGTATACCATCTCTTTTTCTCTCATGGACATGGTACTCAATTTTCGTAAAAAGTGGATCTATGCAATCTTATGAGGGATCTATTGTGGGTGACCCTTTAGAGTAAATTAATCACGCTGTTAATTTCTTTCCACTCGTTTACAGTGTATAGGATTGAAACTATTAATTAACTTCTAATGTTTACGAAAGTTATGTAGTTATAATGAACTCGAACTTCATCATTGTTAAGAACAGGAATTCGAAATTTGCAACCAACTTGGATATTAAGAACAATAGTAACAACTTCAAAGGATAGAGATTTCTTGATTCAGGAATAGAAATATCAACCAGGTACTTAATTATATAAACTGTACACATTAATTCAGTTCAGTTCATTTTTAACAAAAGATATTTAGTTCTGCGGCCAGTGAGAATGAGAACTACTTTAAACTGTTCTGTTTTTTGGCTCTTGGATTCCTATTATTCATATAGATAGGGAAGCGGAACCTATTCTCACCATAGTACATATATCCATCACATTCTGTAGCCATCCAACTTCAAACGTAAGAAGATGTTTAATTTCTCCAATAAATGGACGCAGTAACCAAGAATATATAATCCTGGCAAATAAAATTAGGTCTTGAATATAATTAAAAGCTACAAAAACGTTTCGGAGACTTAAATTTCGTAAAAATAATGAGCAATCAGATTTTCAACACAATTTTTTACCTTTGCACTACAAATTCGTCGTATTGATCTAACCGTACTAGGGAATATACTCGAGCTAGACTCCAAGTTTTCTCTTTAATTGCATTATATCCTCACACGTTTTCGGCGCGTCATTACACAAGCCATAAAAATCTCACTTCACTTATTACACTAGCCACACGACAATTTACGAATACGTGATAAAATACTAGAAAACTATGGGATTAGTTTTGACAATAATTTAAATACGCTTGCACCTATTCTGAACCGTGTTGACAATCGACGTAATCGCTTGATGTTACACTGCTCACATACTGTATAGCATACACATCAACGCTAGTGTGCGTGTTCAATCATTCATAGAGCATTCTATGCCCAACGTTATGGTGAGTCTTGTTGTCAATACTCTCATGGAAGAATAACAAACGAACCCTTTCATTTTTTCTTGGTTTTATGCAAGCTACCCAGCACACGTGCAGTGCTGTCAAATGATCTACTTCATTTTTGGGTGTAGTAGTGAAGAGCGTTAACTTGTTTGTATTTTTTTCTTGATTAAAATCAGTACGATTAACATATGTACACAGATGGGGTTAATGTTTTTCGTGATATTATTAATATAGGTACATAGCAGTTTCAACTTTTCCGTATTAAATTGGAAGAAAATTATCAGAATCGAATGTTTTGTGTGTTGCTAAACGATTAACTGTAAGTGGACGACTAAATTGTGAATAACTTGTGTACTCAGTGTTCGGTATTCAGTGTATATTCACCGATTTCCACTGGAGGTCTGCTTATTTAACTCAATATAGGTACCGCTTCTCTAGTCATATGTGAGGACAATACTTCTCGAGCTTACATTATTGTGCCTAGAAGATAGCGATCCAGTGCAATCCGTCGTCTTGGTGCGCTACAGCATTTATTTGTTTATTTATCTATATATTACAGTGAACAGTTAAAATATTTGCTCCAATGACCAGTAACACTAAAATCACAAAATTAGATAATTTAACTGAGTAACAAAAAACACTTCTAAAAGTACGGTTATTTGTTTCCATGTATACATAAAAATCAAACACAAAGTAACAACTATGAAAAAGACGACACATACTGCACACTGGCTTATGGAAACCATAGTTGGTCATTGTCGTGGAAAGGCTCAGAAAAGAATGTATGCGTACAGTGTACGCCGTACGCCGTACGCCGTACACACTTAGATTTTTTTACAGAAATCTGTTAAGTTTTACCGAATTCTCAACAGCTGGACGTTCGGTAGTTCGATTTAACGGATTTCGGTGAAATTTTATAGATATCTGTTAAAAAATTACCGAATTTCGGTAAATTTTACCGAAATCCGTAAAATCGGATTACCTGAACGTTCGCTGTCGAGAATTCGGTAAAATTTTACAGATTTCTGTAAAATAATCTGAGTGTGTAGATTACGACGACGTATGTTGATATCCAACATGCTGAGCAGTGTTCTCTTGCAGGAGATCGGCCGCAGGACGAACAGGCTTTTGCCACATTACGCCTTCTTTTAAGTAAATGAAGGTTGACGACTGGCGCCGACTGCTATAGCTGGGTAGATTGAAAGGGTCTATCGACCTGCTATGAAGTAGGGTTAATCAAATGAATTTCCGCTGGATTTTATTCTGGTAATAGAGGGATCATACATCAGAATTACATTCCAGTGTAGGGTGGACAATTGTGCAGTAGAACGATTTCAGGCAGTAAACCTTCGTTATTTTGTTTTAAAAATGAAACAGGAAGCCTAAATGCGATGATGCCTTAGACACGACCTATGCTACGTGGTCTTCAAATGTCACTTTAGAGTCGATGAGAATCCCCAAGTCCTTGACCGTCGTTTCGCACTGCAGCTCAAATTCTGTCAAACCATAACCGAATTGGTAGAGTGCAGGTTTACGGCCAAATGAAATCACCGAGCACTTGTACACATTCAATGCCATCCGGTTGATGCGACATGATTCAGCGAACGCCCCGTTAACTGTTGTTGAGCATGAGCATGAGCATGAGCATAATTGCCCGCCCAAGGTTGCTGCTACGTTATTGCCAGATCAGCTGTAATTACTCAGAGAACCGATGTTTAGGACTAACACACATCCTCAATGTGTAAAAACTGTTGATCCCAAACTAAGGCAATACCACCGGAGTCGGTCGCGCCCCAATGCAGGTCGAACAAGGAAAAAATAGGGATATGATACGTGTTTCTCACTTTATTGGAAGCCAAGAACACCTCTGCACTTCCACGAAAAACTACTGGGATGTTTGATAGCGGGGTTGGGAGGCAGCAGGGTTAGTGTTGGTAAATGATAATCTGTTTAGTGAAACATTTAGATATTTTTACCGATCTCCGATTTGAACCGATTTATACCAACAGTAAGCATGCTATTGTGTTTTTCATTAGGAAAACAAGATAATTAGAGGTAACGCTGGAGATTTTGTATCGACTTATACCAACAGTGGTTTACTTGTTCCAAGACATGGTGGCTCGGAGAGTATGTCGAACGAATAATATGTATCAAAATTAATTATGACCATCCCCACCGGCCCACCACATCCACTGGAATATGTCAATAAACGGTGTAGTGTCCGGCGAATCGTCAAAAAGTTGATTCGTTGTAGTATTCCTGTTAACTCTTTAGTGTTCGAAAAAAAAAACCCTTTAAGTGTTCGGCAGGGTACCGGATACTCACCAAATTGAAATGATGGTAGCTCTGGCAATTATTGACCAATTTCAATTCTTTTAGATTCAAAAACTAATTCTTTTCCATTGTGGGCCATTTGCCGACCTGTTCCTGGAACGGTCATTTTGTAACAGGATCCCGTAGGGCCTAAAGTGGCCATGAACTTATTTAGAAGGAAACCATGGCAATGAGGGTATCAAAATTTATGAAATTTCTTCAGTAGGATATTTCTCTACGTTTCAGTAGGACACTACTGAATATATTTTATGAGTTTTGAAACTCTTACTGCTAGGGTTTCCTTCTGAAAATGTTCATGACCTCGCAAGCTCCCACGATGATAGTTCCGAGGACAAATCACCAGATGGTCCTGAAACGTTCAGAAATATCCTACTTGCGAAATTTCGTGAATTTTGGTACCCATATTGCCAGGGTGTTCTTTTAAAAATATTCATGGCCAGTCGAGGTCAAATTTTCCTTCTAAATGTGTCCATGGTCACTTGAGGTCAAATGGAAACCTGTTCCGGAATAAACGGCCCGAGGACAAATCATCAGATGGCCACAAAACATCTGGGGAAATTTGATGAATTATGAAATCCATATTGTCAGGGATTTCTTCTGAAAACTTTCGTGGCCACTCTAGGCCCCAGGTGAACCTATTACACAATGGATGTTTTGGGCACTAGTCGGCATATTGCCCACAATGGAATAGAAATAGGTTCAAGGAATTATTCCAAACGTTTTGATAGCCCCGGAAATCTGGATTTTCTCGAATCAGATGAATCCAAATGGTCATTACCGATAATATCCATGAAACGAATGAATCTAACGCTGCCAATAGAATTAAAGTCGCTCAATAATTGACAGAGTTACAATCAATGGAATTGGGTGGGTATCCGACCCTGTCGAACACTTAAGGGGTAAAAAAATAATCAAAGTCTTCGGGCCCCCTTGCTGCTATACAAAATGTTTTTATGCAAAAAGTTGCCTTCCAACTTTTACTACGATTTCTCTGAATTTCAGCTTCCTGTTTTAAAAGAAACTATGAAATTTTGTAATGTAAAATCTAAAAAGGTACCAGGTTACCCTGTCAAACATATAAGGGTTAAGCCAAGTCTCGTTGAGTGCGTAAAAGTCATACCAACCATCACTTAGAGCCAGTTGATACTCGGTGAGAGAACTAATGCTCCCACCAATGTTTTGGTGGTACACCAGGAAATTCGAAGTAGAAACTTGCCTTCCTCGCGGTCATGGGAATTGTAGTTCCCGACTCGGTCGTTGTAATAGTTCGTCTGGTTGCCTCAGATAGATTAGTGCTCGATTGAGCAAGACTGATGGTTATGTCTGGAATGAGTGGTTTCGCACAGACTCTGGACATTCGTGGAGAAAAGGGAGTACTCGCCGGGTACACGTTACTGGAAGACTCTCTCAACACATTCGACCACAGGGCCAGGACGCCTATGTAGCGCCGGCAGCGTGTGGCAGGACTGGGTCAAAGGGGTTGAGGATTTCCAAGAGGCTTCCTACGGCACGTCCTGTTATCCAAAGCGGCTGACAGTTTGATATGGATGTATCGTAGCAATTGGTCAAATCTTCATCAGTACTGTCCAGTTGTTTGTCGAGCTGCACATTCTCGAGGGCATCAGGTATGGATTGACTGCGAGGACTTTTAAGAACATTGCTGCAAACGGAATGGAATTCAGGATTTGAATTTATTTTTGAGAATATCAGGATGCCAGGTAAATGGCATCCGAAGTTGGATGAAGAGAACGAAAATTTACTCTTGATGGTAGCGAAAAATCACAAAATGCAAAACAATTCGTTGACTGTTTGAATTCCTAGTTTGTGGATCGGTTTGATTAACTGATTGATTAATTTATAATAACGAATTAACTTAATTTTTAAAGAAACTATACAAAAATTCAATTTTTCTCTTCACGGTAATTAACGAATTAATTTATTAGGCGCAAAATGACCCTGTTCGTTCTGTCTTAGAAAACAAATGTCCCCAAAAAATTCTCCATCTTTTTACGGCGTTGAATGGTTGGTTCAATATTTTAAACCCCCTTCAGACGGTTGCATACCAAAATATATGTATGTATTTATGTAGGTATCACCCAAAGCTATCATATCACTGTCTAGAACATGTCATTCTTGTATTTTCGTTTTAAAATTATCTTTCTGCGTATATCTTTTATTCTTGGCTTGTTGCCGATTCGAGTATTGATGGAGCAGTCACTTCCCATTCATTAGTTCGAATATTATTCTGTTAGAAATATATGTGTGAAAATATGTGTGTAGAGTCTTGAAGAACATGCTTTAGTTCAATTTAGGTCCGGAGAATGGTCGAGTCAAATGACCACAGAAAGAGACTTCCAATCGACTGAAGTATTGTTTAAAGTTGCCTTTCTAGTTTTCATACCACCTTTCACCCATCTTCCTTATTCCACCATATCATTGATTGTTGCTCAGAGGCTTGTCTAAACTGGGTCACCTGCGATAAAAGTTAATTAATTTGAGCCCACTTTAGGAGCCCCCGAATAATTACATTCGTCTTTGACTATTTCTGGGGGCCATTGTCAACAGCACACTGACTTTATGTTATTGTCTACTGTTGCTATTTGCTACTGACGGGTTTGCAGAGCTCGATGGCATGTGATTGCATCACTCTTCATTCGGAAGGCGGAACGAAATCTGACCCACAACCGCGGGGATCAAGTTTTACATCATGCGGTATACGTTTTTTTAGTGAGCTCTTTTTGTTTCGGTGACAGTTCACAATTAATGGCAACAGAACAATGAGGCTTTTGTAGTTGGTAGTAAAAAAGTATGCTGCATGATCGACGATGAAATAGTGTCATCGTCTGGTGATCGTTTTTTTCTTCTACGTGGTCAATAGTAACGCGCGGTGCTAAATATTTATTTCGCACCTGGCTAACTGTACTTCCAGCGTACACTTCGTTTCAGTATCGAATATTGAAATCAGGTGAATGGAATCAATGGCGACGGTTACCCGGTATGTGTACAGGTTGCGTTGAATAAACCCATAAATGTCGGTTCGAGTCCAAAAAGCCATCGGGAGTCCAATGCTATGAGAGTGTTTGGTTATTATTGCACCGACGGAGCTGCGATTGGATCGAGCAAAAGCGATTGCATAATACTTGAGACGATGGAGGAAAACAGTTTCATTCATGCTTTTTTCTTTCATTCAGAAGTGTTTCAAATCGAGGTGCTAGTGTGTTTGAAGAGGTTGAGAAGCTGAGTACGTGATTTGAGTTCGAATGACACTCTTGTGTTACACTACAAAGTCTTGTGTGCGTAAGGTTGGCGTTGTCTTGACCATACATGGGATTATTGCATTATTGCTGGGGTTTGCATTTTTCTAGCTTTTATGTAGTCTTTCAACTGGAAAAATAACGAACATTTTTTATTGGACATAAGTTCACTTGTAAAATGAGATGGTTATCATAAGGTTTAATCGCTTGCATATTGTAAACATTTGAAGGCCATCCTAGTGAGCTTCAATAGAAGCTTTCAATAAACTCTTACAAGATGTGATAAATATCTGAAAATCAACTTGCCTAAAGCTAAAGCATTTAATAAAACGAACACTTATTTCAATCAATTGATTTTCACTACCTATAGTTAAATAAATACTGTGTAAACGCAATACGAACACTAACATGAGACCACGCAATAACTTATTGTGAAAGCAATTTGCCTTATAACCTTTCAGAAAAAAGTATAACTTTTGAAAAATAGTAATTTATAGACTGAAATCAACAGAATGTTGAGTTTTATTGTTCATATATTTTGGACATTTGGTTAGAATTTGTAAAGTATTGCTTCTACACGTAATCTGTTTTCCGAGACATAAGAGTTATTTTGGGAATGCGTGATTTTCCCTACATGCAATTGATTTGCGAGTCCCTTTGTTTGTCTGATCTAAGAGTGTAATGACATTTATACCCCCCCACCCCCACCCCCTTCCAGTCTAGTAAAATCTCTGCCATTGTATCCCAGTTATACTGTCCTTATGTTTCCATGGTACTTGCACTTGTTCAGCAAGCTGTGGTCAGTCATCTGCAGTTTAGTTCCTGAAAGGGACTACAGGAACCGAGGACTTGATAGCAGCTGCAGTCTGATGCAGCATACATTAACTTAAATAACTTTCCTGCCTAGTCCGCACCAAACAGATTATGTGACCCATTAACCTCGAGCCAGCCACGAGTAATTGGCACCCCACATAATTTCACCAAAAAGCTATGCATTGTAAACAACAATATTGATTATCGGCTCTGCAAAGTGTAACACACGGCTGAGCCTTATAAATAAACGAACTATTTGAAAAAATATAATATCACAACATAATTATTTAGGTTAACAATGTTGAAGATAGCACTATTTAAATCCCGACCGTTCGATTAGAAAAAATTGGTGTAAATAAAATTTCTCGGGGTGTAATTTGTGAATAAAAGCGTTTTACGAAATAGATGCATACATTTTTATATGTACTTGAAAATGCAAGTATCACACTATCGGTGGGATTGATAAGATTTCCAACAAAGGATCTACGTGTTTTACGAT